>SSNP01000008.1:471255-489340 GCA_006937955.1 Pachypanchax playfairii | reverse complement strand
ACCTCATTTGTGGTCTGTGTTGGAGCTGTTGTTGAGTTACTGTGTGATGAAGAGGATGATGAAGGTTTTCCATCATGTTCTTCATCTTCCTATGGAAGATCCAGAACAGAACCAGCCTTCTTTACCAGTTTGTTCAGCCTCTCTACCTGCAGTTATAATTAAAATATATAATAAAATGTGTCTTGGCATTGTTGATTTGTTTTTTATCTTTTTTTACTTATAATGGACTAAAGACAAAAAACTAGTATCTTCTGTCTTAAATGTGTTTGACATTTAAATTTTGAATCAGTAATTTATGGTGGAATTGTTTTTGCCCCACTGATTAAAGAAGAAGACACGTTGACAGAAAGAACTGATTAAATGCTGATAAATGAGAAGCTCAGTTTCACAATAGGAAATATCTGACATCTTGAGTCTGTGTGATATAAAAGATTCAGGAAGAGTTCCTGTTTGTGACATAGAACTGCTGCTGAGAACCCAGACGTTCTGCAAGGTACGAACATTCTTTTTGAAATGAAAACATTCCGTTCTGTGCAAAAAAAGTTTGAATTATACTAATTATTATAAATGATCATGTAAACGTATATTTTAGAGCTGCACGGTGGTGCAATTGGTAGCACCGTTCTCTTGCTGTAGGAAAGTCCAGGGTTTGAAACCAGCTGCGACCTTTCTGCATGTATTTTGCATGTTCTCACTGTACGTGTGGGTTTTCTCCGGGGACTCCGGTTCCCTCCCTCAGACCAACTTACAACACTAAATTGTGACTAGGTGTGAGTGAGTGAATGGCCGTCTGTCACTATGTGTACCTGTGATGGACAGGTGACCTGTCCAGGTGCAACCCCGCCTCTCAGCCAGTGACTGGAGACAGACACTAGTTTTACTGAATAACTCTATATTAAAAGTCAAATAAAATTTCTGGGGCTTTCAGCCCACTGCTAATGTAAAATAAAAAAAAAAAACGAAAAAGCAGTATTTTGTTAACTGGACAATTTAAATACAGTTACACAAAATAACTGCATAAAAGTTATAAAAACTTTAAAAATAAAAAAGAATAGTTTCAATTCCTTTCATATTTATTTATTACAATAACATTGTAACTATAAATGGACATAAAATATAATGATATAATAAACATTTTTAAACACACACACATCTACATTCACCTAAAGGATTATTAGGAACACCTGTTCAATTTCTCCTTAATGCAATTATCTAATCAACCAATCAAATGGCAGTTGCTTGAATGCATTTAGGGGTGTGGTCCTCAATTTTCATCAATTTATTTATAAAGCACATTTAAAAACTGCAGTGACGCAGACCAAAGTGCTGTACACAAATAAAAACAACAAATACAGAGATAAAAATAAACATACTATAAAAACAATAAAATGAGGTCAGCAAGGGGTTAGACTGCCCCAACAGAGTTAAAAGCCTGAGAATAAAAGTAAGTCTTTAAACGGTTCTTAAAAATACTAAGAGATGGGGCGAGTCTGACCATCAGGGGGAGCTGGTTCCATAAACTAGGGGCGCAAACTGAGAACGCCCGCTCACCGCGGGCCTTATAACGGGCTGGACGAACCTGCAGCAAGTGCTGCTCAGAGGACCTCAGGGAACGCCTCGGGACATAGGGACAGAGAAGCTGCGCCAAGTAGGGTGGCCCGAGCGCATGCAAAGATTTAAAAGCAAATAAAAGGATCTTAAATTTATTCCGATAGCAGATTGGCAGCCAGTGCAGATTAGCCAGTACAGGGGTGATATTTTCCGGAATAGCGCTACAACTGGTGGCAGCTTGTTGGAGTAGCTCTGTGACTTTGCTAGCATTTTTTGTTCTTTTTGACTGTTTCTTGATGGTTTTTTCTTTGGAAATATTGTTTCTGAGATACTTTTTTGTTCTCATTTGGGTGCTGTGCTGATTGAGAGTTTTTTTAGCATGATTTTTGCCTTTTTAACACTTGTTATGATGCGTCACCATGGCAACGAGAGGCTTGTTTACAGGAGAGAGCAGTTAATGTACATTTCTAAGGCTCAAATAATCTTCAAATTGAAACCCCTGATCACCGATGAGCTAGAAAGAAGAAGACGTGGATGCAGAGCAGGAGCAAAGCGAAGAGAGAGAAAGAGGAAGTTTAGACCTTCACTTCCATCAGTCATATTGACAAATGTGAGATCTCTTGCTAACAAAATACATGAACTTGAAACTCTGTTGAAGATCTAGCCAGAGTATCAGGAATGCAGCATCATGTGTTTTACTGAGACATGGCTAAAGGAACATATCCCAGACTCCAGTGTGTCTTTATCTGGCTTTCAAACAATACGAGCAGACAGAGATTTGAAGAGGAGCGGCAAAAGAAAAGGAGGTGGGATCGCTATATTATTTAACAAAAAATGGTGTCATCCTGGACATGCTGTTGTGAAATACCGTCTCTGCAGTCCAGATATTGAACTTGTGGCTGTTGGTTTTCGTCCATATTACCTACCAAGGAAGTTCACCAGTGTTATTATAGTAGTAGTTTACATTCCACCATCAGCTAATGCCAAGTCTGCATGTGACACCATTGGATCAAATGGTAAATGGTAAATGGTAATGGTAAATGTCCTGTATTTGTATAGCGCTTTTCTAGTCATTCAGACCACTCAAAGCGCTTTCACACTACAAGTTTTACATTCACCCATTCACACAACCCGATATGTAAACCGGGGGGAGAGGGTAGGGGCTAACACTCACACAACCCGATACGCAGATCGGGGGGCAACATGGGGTTCAGTGTCTTGCCCAAGGACACTTCGACATGTGGCGGTGGAAGCCGGGATCGATCCACCAACCTTCAAATTGGAGGACGACCGCTCTAACCACTGAGCCACAGCCGCCTCAACTGTTGCTAAGCTACAAACACAGCACCCAAATGCATTTGTGGCAATATCTGGAGACTTTAATCATGCCTCTCTCTCCTCTACACTGCCAGCATTTCAACAGTTTGTCAGCTGCTCCACCAGAGAAAGCAAAACACTGGACTTGTTCTATGCAAATATCAGGGATGCATACAGGTCCTTTGCATGGCCTGCTCTTGGCAAGGCAGACCATAATCTTGTTTTTCTCTGCTCAGTATACAAACCCATTGTCCAGAGGCAACCTGTGATCAAAACTACTGTGAGGAGGTGGTCACAGGAAGCTGAAGAAATTCTTCAAGGATGTTTTGAGGCTACCGACTGGGATGCACTCTGTGAGCCACATGGAAAGGTCATCAATGCTATGACTGAGTGTGTGATTGACTATTTAAACTTATGTGTGGACNAGAGACAGACTGAGACATGGCTAAAGGAACATATCCCAGACTCCAGTGTGTCTTTATCTGGCTTTCAAACAATACGAGCAGACAGAGATTTGAAGAGGAGCGGCAAAAGAAAAGGAGGTGGGATCGCTATATTATTTAACAAAAAATGGTGTCATCCTGGACATGCTGTTGTGAAATACCGTCTCTGCAGTCCAGATATTGAACTTGTGGCTGTTGGTTTTCGTCCATATTACCTACCAAGGAAGTTCACCAGTGTTATTATAGTAGTAAAAAAAAAAAAAAAAAATTTGTTACACTTGATGTATCAGCGTCGGAATTAAACTGGACTCCAAACAGTCCGCCTCCTTATATTTTTTTTCCTTCTCTTTGAATTCTTGCTTGTATGTTCTCTCAATGTAAGTCGCTTTGGATAAAAGCGTCTGCTAAATGACAGTAGTAGTAGTAGTAGTAGTAGTAGTAGTTTACATTCCACCATCAGCTAATGCCAAGTCTGCATGTGACACCATTGGATCAACTGTTGCTAAGCTACAAACACAGCACCCAAATGCATTTGTGACAATATCTGGAGACTTTAATCATGCCTCTCTCTCCTCTACACTGCCAGCATTTCAACAGTTTGTCAGCTGCTCCACCAGAGAAAGCAAAACACTGGACTTGTTCTATGCAAATATCAGGGATGCATACAGGTCCTTTGGACGGCCTGCTCTTGGCAAGGCAGACCATAATCTTGTTTTTCTCTGCTCAGTATACAAACCCATTGTCCAGAGGCAACCTGTGATCAAAACTACTGTGAGGAGGTGATCACAGGAAGCTGAAGAAATTCTTCAAGGATGTTTTGAGGCTACCGACTGGGATGCACTCTGTGAGCCACATGGAAAGAACATCAATGCTATGACTGAGTGTGTGATTGACTATTTAAACTTATGTGTGGACAACATCATCCCCACCAGAACAGTGAAGTGCTTCCCCAATAACAAACCCTGGATCACCAGTGACCTGAAAGAAATGCTGAACAAGAAAAAAGAGCTTTCAGGGAGGGAAACAGGGATGCATTGAAAAGTGTACAAAAAGAACTTAAAATCAAGATTAAAAGCAACAAGGAGGTGTACTGGAAAAAACTGGTGAGTAGGCTCCAGCAAAACAATATATGAGATGTGTGGTCAGGGATGAAGAAGATCGCAGGTTTTAAGCTGAAAGAGGATCACTTAGATGGAAGTCTGGATAGAGCTAATGAACTGAACATGTTCTTCAACAGGTTCAGTTTAGAAACAACCCCAACATCTTCCTCTCCTGCTGCAAGCCAAATAGACCTCCCACCTTCCCTTTATCCACAGCTTCCCTGTCACATGTCAACTGTCTCACCTTCTACCTCAGTCATGAATGCTGTTTCTGGTGCTTTTCCATCATATCCAACATCAGAGGAAGCTGGAGTCCCCATTGCCTCCACCTCCTGCCTGTCTGTATCTAGCAGTCAGGTGAAGAAGCAGCTGGAGAGACTGGACAGGAACAAGGCAACTGGTCCAGATGGTGTTAGCCCCAGAGTCCTAAAGGCTTGTGCAGATCAGCTATGCGCAGTCACCTGTTGGGGGAGCAGCATCAATGCAAGTGACATGAAGAGGTTGAACAGATTGATAAAGAGGGCTGGTTCTGTTCTGGGGACTGATCTGGAGTCTCTTGAGTTGATTGTCCAAAGGAGGATGGAATCATCATGGAGAACCCTCATCATCCTCTTCATAGCACAGTAACTCAACAGCAGAGTGTCTTCAGTCAAAGGCTTCTTCAGATCCGCTGCAGCACAGACCGCCACAGGAGATCTTTTTTGCCCACAGCTATAACCTTCTACAATGGTTCCCTGAAGAAGAACTGAGCTACGACAACACTTAATTTCCCTTCGGGGATTAATAAAGTATTTTTGATTTGATTTTGATTGATATGTTGTTTCAAATCAGTCCCAGTTAAAAATCGTGCAGCAGCATTTTGTACTAACTGGAGACGAACTATTGCGGATGAAGGACCACCATATAACAGAGAGTTGGCATAATCAAGGTGTGATGTCACAAACGCATGGATGACTGAGTGAAGATCTTTTCTCCCCAAAATGGGTTTTAGCTTGGTCAGCCTACGGAGGTGGAAAAAACAGGATCTAACAACCTGATTAATCTGGACATCAAATCTAAGGTCAGAGTCAAAGATGACCCCAAGATTTTTGATGTTCGGTTTCAGTAGAGCCGACAAGCAGGAGGGCAGAGTCGGGACTACAGCTGCAGGAGTACAAGGGGAAAACAGTATTGCCTCCAATTTAGACTCGTTTAAGTGGAGAAAATTAGCGGAGAGCCAAGTCTTAATCTCAGCCATACAATCAGAAAGGGGTTGCACTGGGTCAGTTAACTTTAGGGCCCCATATAACTGGCACTCACTGGCATGAAGGTGGTAATTCACCTGAAATTTCTTTCAAATGGCTGCCAGTGGTAAAAGATAGAAGTTAAAAAGAAGTGGACCCAAAATTGAACCTTGGGGAACTCCACAGGTAAGCGGCGACACAGCAGAGACACGATTTCCTAATGCAACATTAAAACTTCTGGCCTGAAAATACAAGTGAAACCACTGGAGAACTGATCCTCAGATGCCAACTAAAGACTCCAGACGTTGCAGCAGAATAGCATGATCCACGGCATCAAAAGCGGCGGATAGATCCAGGAGGATCAGCAGGACATAAGAGCCGGAGTCAGAGGCGAGTAAAATATCATTAAAAACTCTAAATAGTGCCGACTCTGTACTGTAAAGGGAGCGAAAACCGGACTGAAACAGGTCTAAGACATTAAAATGATCAAGATAGTCAGAGATCTGGCTAAAAACCACCTTCTCTAACAATTTGGACAAAAATGGGAGCTTGGAGATGGAACGGAAATTACTTACAGTGGGGCAAAAAAGTATTTAGTCAACCACCAATTGTGTAAGTTCTCCCACTTAAAAAGATCAGAGAGGCCTGTAATTTTCATCATAGGTATACCTCAACTATGAGAGACAAAATGAGGAAAAAAAATCCAGAAAATCACATTGTCTGATTTTTAAAGAATTTATTTGCAAATTATGGTGGAAAATAAGTATTTGGTCACCTACAAACAAGTAAGATTTCTGGCTTTCACAGACCTGTAACTTCTTTAAGAAGTTACAGAAGTTACCTAACAACTTCTTTGTTAGGTATATAGCCAGACACATTAGGCTGAGCGTCAGCGAGGCGTCAGCGTGTTTGGTCCCACATCGGTAAAGACCACAGAGGGTCAAGACCTGCGAGTCTACCTGCGCGAGCCCACCGGGCACAGTAAGCAAACCACTACACAGACACCATGTGCAAATCACACATCCCAGTCATAGTTGGGCACAGACCTCGACGCACTCTCTATAGACAATGTAATCCGCACTGCCTCATCCAGCCCATGGCGTGTCGGGCTGCCACTGCCTCCGTTACCCTCGGCCTCTGGAACTGTCAGTCCGAAATTAACAAAACAGAGTTCATCAGCTCTCTGCCGCACCTCTCCAATATACAGGTCCTAGCCCTGACCGAGACCTGGATCCGTCCTGACAACACAGCAACACCGGCTGCCCTCTCTTCTCATGCAGAATTCACACACACTCCTCGTCCTGCTGGGCGAGGAGGCGGTACAGGCATCCTGATTTCCAAAATGTGGAAATTTTCCTCCTTGCAAACCACTACTACCTGCTCCTCATTCGAATTTCATGCATTACGAATCTCTAAGCCCGTCGCTGCTTATGTTTTGGTTATTTACCGCTCTCCGGGAGGCAACATGGAGCAATTTATGGACGAACTGGACACAATCCTATCCGACATTCCAGATGATAACTCCCCTTTAATAGTTATGGGCGACATGAACATTCATATTGATAAAACGCAAGCTCATAACTTTCTGGCCCTGGTCCACTCCTTCAATCTCAATCTGGTCCAGACTCCCCCAACACACAGAGCTGGCAACACACTGGACCTGGTACTGACCAGAAACTGCACTGCAGGTAACGTGCAAGTCACACCGCTGCACCTCTCAGACCACTTCCTGATTAAATTCTGCATCTCCATCCCTTACGTACCTAACGCAAAAGTAAAGACTGTCTCCTACCGCAGAAACCTTCAATCTCTCACTCCCTCGCAGCTATCGGAGCATGTCTGCTCCTCCCTCCCTTCCTACTCGGTGCTCTCAACTCTGCCTGTAAATGACGCAACAGAGACGCTCTGCTCCTCACTAGCTTCTTCTCTGGACGAAGTCTGCCCTCGTGTGTCAAAGCTGGCCGCCCGGCAGCGTCCTAGTCCGTGGCTCACAGACACTCTGAGGGATCACAGAGCTGGTCTGAGAGCAGCTGAAAGGAAATGGCGCAAATCCAAAAATCTCTCTGACTTGTCCGAATACCAGCAAANTACAGTGGGGCAAAAAAGTATTTAGTCAGCCACCAATTGTGTAAGTTCTCCCACTTAAAAAGATCAGAGAGGCCTGTAATTTTCATCATAGGTATACCTCAACTATGAGAGACAAAATGAGGAAAAAAAATCCAGAAAATCACATTGTCTGATTTTTAAAGAATTTATTTGCAAATTATGGTGGAAAATAAGTATTTGGTCACCTACAAACAAGTAAGATTTCTGGCTTTCACAGACCTGTAACTTCTTTAAGAGGCTCCTCGGTCCTCCACTCGTTACCTGTATTAATGGCACCTGTGTGAACTCGTTATCAGTATAAAAGACACCTGTCCACAACCTCAAACAGTCACGCTCCAAACTCCACTATGGCCAAGACCAAAGAGCTGTCAAAGGACACCAGAAACAAAATTGTAGACCTTCACCAGGCTGGGAAGACTGAATCTGCAATAGGTAAGCAGCTTGGTGTGAAGAAATCAACTGTGGGAGCAATTATTAGAAAATGGAAGACATACAAGACCACTGATAATCTCCCTCGATCTGGGGCTCCACGCAAGATCTCACCCCGTGGGGTCAAAATGATCACAAGAACGGTGAGCAAAAATCCCAGAACCACACGGAGGGACCTAGTGAATGACCTGCAGAGAGCTGGGACCAAAGTAACAAAGGCTACCATCAGTAACACACTACGCCGCCAGGGACTCAAATCCTGCAGTGCCAGACGTGTCCCCTTGCTGAAGCCAGGACACGTCCAGGCCCGTCTGCGGTTTGCTAGAGAGCATTTGGATGATCCAGAAGAGGATTGGGAGAACATCATATGGTCAGATGAAACCAAAATAGAACTTTTTGGTAGAAACTCAACTTGTCGTGTTTGGAGGGGAAAGAATGCTGAGTTGGATCCAAAGAACACCATACCTACTGTAAAGCATGGGGGTGGAAACATCATGCTTTGGGGTTGTTTTTCTGCAAGGGGACCAGGACGACTGATCCGTGTAAAGGAAAGAATGAATGGGGCCATGTATCATAAGATTTTGAGTGAAAACCTCCTTCCATCAGCAAGGGCATTGAAAATGAGACGTGGCTGGGTCTTTCAGCATGACAATGATCCCAAACACACCGCCTGGACAACGAAGGAGTGGCTTCGTAAGACGCATTTCAAGGTCCTGGAGTGGCCTAGCCAGTCTCCAGATCTCAACCCCATAGAAAATCTCTGGAGGGAGTTGAAAGTCCGTGTTGCCCAGCGTCAGCCCCAAAACATCACTGCTCTAGAGGAGATCTGCATGGAGGAATGGGCCAAAATACCAGCAACAGTGTGTGAAAACCTTGTGAAGACTTACAGAAAACGTTTGACCTCTGTCATTGCCAACAAAGGCTATATAACAAAGTATTGAGATTAACTTTTGTTATTGACCAAATACTTATTTTCCACCATAATTTGCAAATAAATTCTTTAAAAATCAGACAATGTGATTTTCTGGATTTTTTTTCCTCATTTTGTCTCTCATAGTTGAGGTATACCTATGATGAAAATTACAGGCCTCTCTGATCTTTTTAAGTGGGAGAACTTACACAATTGGTGGCTGACTAAATACTTTTTTGCCCCACTGTATGTCATTGGCGTCCAGGACCGGCCTTTTCAGGACCGGCTGGACAACCGCATGTTTAAAAACCTGGGGAATGCTACCCATCATCAAAGATGCATTTATGATCTCAAGGATCGATTGAGCCACCACAGGGAAAACTTCCTTTAGGAGCCGAGGGGGTAAAAAGTCATTAGGTGAGCCCGAAGGCCTCATGCCAGCCACTATAGTTAAAAGAAGGGGAAGGGAAATCGAGAGAAAAACACTCAAAGAAATGCGAGGGAGGAGAAGGAGGCAGCAATATCTGGGCGCTGGGCAGGATTTGAGAATGTATACTGGAGACTTTAGAGCAGAAATGAAGTAAAAATTGGTTGCAGAGTTCATCGGAGGGGTTAGCAAGAGGGACATTAGGTGACAGGAGAGTGTTGATAGTAGAAAAAAGAACCCGCTGGTTACCAGAGTGTTGGTTAACAATAGCAGAATAAAATTCAGAGCGGGCCATCCTAACTGATCAGCAGAAAGGAGGTCAGAGTTTTTTCTTTTTTCCATCGTCTTTCTTATTTTCTACTTTCACTTCTAATAGCACGAGTGTGCTGGTTTAACCAAGGGCCAGGTCGACGGCGAGAACGCCGGGACCTAAGTGGTGCTAACGAGTCTAACACTGATAGACATGAGGACTGGAAGTTAGATAGGAGCACCTCTGGATCAGAGGAGCTGCCAGGGGGAGATAAAAGATCCGGCAAACATAATGCAAGCTGAAGTGTTGTGGATGGAGAAATGCGACAGGCACGGCACACCTCCACCTGCTTAGGTGAGGTACACCGAGACACATCCACAGAGAATTAAATAGGACAATGATCGGATAAACAGAAAACATCAGTCCGCACATTAGTTACAGCTACACCACGAGACAGCACCAAGTCCAAAATGTGCAATCCACCATGAGTGGGGAAGTCCACTAGCTGGGTCAATCCAAGAGAGTCAATTAGGTTACAAAAGTCAGCAACAAGCGGTTTCCCAGGACAACAGACATGAATATTAAAATCACCCAGTATGAGGAGCCGATCATACTTTAGGATGACGTCAGCAAGACAGTCTGATAGTTGGGAAATAAAAACAGAGTTTTGCTTTGGAGGACGATACAGCAATACACAGAGGATCGGGGAGGAAGACCCAAGTTCAAACGCTGACATCTCAAAATTGTCACAAACCCCTTGTAAGGTAACGGGCTGGCAGGGAATATTAGAGTTAAAAACAGTCAGCAGGCCCCCACCACGGCCTGACGGCCGCGGGACGTTCAGATAAGCACATCCTACTGGGAGTAGTTCGGTGATAGGAGCCAACTCACCCGGAACGGTCCATGACTCGGTGATGCAGAGCAAGTCCAGTGACTGATTAGTGAAGAAATCCTTGAGAATGAAGGTTTTGTTACGAACTGAGCTAATCAAAGCGCACCACAGAGGTATGGCTGGGTTGGTGACACGGTCGCTAGAGGACGAGGCGCGGCAAACAGGTTGGAGATTCTCCAAAGACACTCCACGCTGACAGCGATCACAGATCCAGGAAGGGCGATCCTTACAGGTCCGGCGGGAGCGATCAGGTGTGAGGAGGAAGCAGTCAATGGAGTGGCAACGAAGGCCTGTCATCAGGAGGGGATGCTGAGCTCTTGCGAGGCGTTCCAGGCTGGATCGGAGACAAGACCGACGGCCACCACGGCAACCCCGGCGTCGGCGGCGCCTCGTATGTCGTCCCTGGGGAGAGATTCTCCAAAGACGGGCAGGAACCAGTGGAAACTGGAGCTGAAGCACAGCTTTGAGATTACAGCAGCCGCCCAAAGAATGGCTCATTGAGTGGCGAAGATCCAGAAGGGTGAGTCTGTCAATTGATGTGAGTGTGGATCCCAGAGAGACTGTATAACAGAGCAGGATGATAATAAAAACGAAAGCGGTGAGTGGTAGACGGCAAGCCGAATACGCTGGTGCCATCTTGTCACGCCAGATGGTCCTGGTCAAGACAATCCCCTGAACTTCAAACCGAATGTCAGAATGGGAACGAAAGGTGATTTAAGCTATTTTGAGCGTGGCATGGTTGTTGGTGCCAGACGGGCCGGTCTGAGTATTTCACAATCTGCTCAGTTACTGGGATTTTAACCCACAACCATTTCTAGGGTTTACAAAGAATGATGTGAAAAGGTAAAAACATCCAGTATGCAGCAGTCCTGTGGGTGAAAATGCCTTGTTGATGCTAGAGGTCAGAGGAGAATGGGCCGACTGATTCAAGCTGATAGAAGAACAACTTTGACTGAAATAACCTCATTACAACCGAGGAATGTAGCAAAGCATTTGTAAAGCCACAACACGTACAACCTTGAGGTGGATGGGTTACAACAGCAGAAGACCTCACCAGGTACCACTCTTCTCCACTACAAATAGGAAAAAGAGGATACAATTTGCACCAGCTCACCAAAATTGGACAGTTGAAGACTGTAAAAATGTTTCCTGGTCTGATGAGTCTGGATTTCTGTTGAGACATTCAAATGGTAGAGTCAGAATTTGGTGTAAACAGAATGAGAACATGGATCCATCATGCCTTGTTACCACTGTGCAGGCTGGTGGTGGTGGTGGTGTAATGGTGTAGGGGATGTTTTCTTGGTACACTTTAGGCCCCTTAGTGCCAATAGGGCATCATTTAAATGCCACGGTCTACCTGAGCATTGTTTCTGACCATGTCCATCCCTTCATGACCACCATGTACCCATCCTCTGATGGTTACTTCCAGCAGGATAATGCACCATGTCATAAAGGTTGAATCATTTCAAATTGGTTTCTTGAACATGACAATGAGTTCACTGTACTACAATGACCCCCACAGTCACCAGATCTCAACCCCATAGAGCATATTTGGGATGTGGTGGAACAGGAGGAGATCCTTCCCGTCCACAGCTAGAACCCTCTACAGGAGATCCTTCCCGTCCACATCTAGAACCCTCTACAGGAGATCCTTCCCGTCCATATCTAGAACCCTCTACAGGAGATCCTTCCTGTCCACAGCTAGAACCCTCTACAGGAGATCCTTCCCGTCTACAGCTAGAACCCTCTACAGGAGATCCTTCCTGTCCACAGCTAGAACCCTCTACAGGTGATCCTTCCCGTCTACATCTAGAACCCTCTACAGGAGATCCTTCCCGTCCACATCTAGAACGCTCTACAGGAGATCCTTCCCGTTCACAGCTAGAACCCTCTACAGGAGATCCTTCCCATCCACAGCTAGAACCTTCTACAGGAGATCCTTCCCGTCCACAGCTAGAACCCTCTACAGGTGATCCTTCCCCTCTACATCTAGAACCCTCTACAGGAGATCCTTCCCGTCCATATCTAGAACCCTGGAAGAAGGCTGGTTCTGTTCTGGATCTTCCATAGGAAGATGAAGAACATGATGGAAAACCTTCATCATCCTCTTCATCACACAGTAACTCAACAACAGCTCCAACACAGACCACAACAGGAGATCCTTCCCGTCCACAGCTAGAACCCTCTACAGGAGATCCTTCTTGTCCACAGCTAGAACCCTCTACAGGAGATCCTTCCTGTCCACAGCTAGAACCCTCTACAGGAGATCCTTCCCGTCTACATCTAGAACCCTCTACAGGAGATCCTTCCCGTCCACATCTAGAACCCTCTACAGGAGATCCTTCCCGTCTACAGCTAGAACCCTCTACAGGAGATCCTTCCTGTCCACAGCTAGAACCCTCTACAGGTGATCCTTCCCGTCTACATCTAGAACCCTCTACAGGAGATCCTTCCCGTCCACATCTAGAACCCTCTACAGGAGATCCTTCCTGTCCACAGCTAGAACCCTCTACAGGAGATCCTTCCCGTCTACATCTAGAACCCTCTACAGGAGATCCTTCCCGTCCACATCTAGAACCCTCTACAGGAGATCCTTCCTGTCCACAGCTAGAACCCTCTACAGGAGATCCTTCCCGTCCACAGCTAGAACCCTCTACAGGAGATCCTTCCCGTCCACTTCTAGAACCCTCTACAGGAGATCCTTCCCGTCCACTTCTAGAACCCTCTACAGGAGATCCTTCCCGTCCATATCTAGAACCCTCTACATGAGATCCTTCCTTTCTACAGCTAGAACCCTCTACAGGAGATCCTTCCCGTCCATATCTAGAACCCTCTACAGGAGATCCTTCCCGTCCAGAACTAGAACCCTCTACAGGAGATCCTTCCTGTCCACAGCTAGAACCCTCTACAGGAGATCCTTCCCGTCCACAGCTAGAACCCTGGAAGAAGGCTGGTTCTGTTCTGGATCTTCCATAGGAAGATGAAGAACATGATGGAAAACCTTCATCATCCTCTTCATCACACAGTAACTCAACAACAGCTCCAACACAGACCACAACAGGAGATCCTTCCCGTCCACAGCTAGAACCCTCTACAGGAGATCCTTCCCGTCCACAGCTAGAACCCTCTACAGGAGATCCTTCCCGTCCACAGCTAGAACCCTCTACAGGAGATCCTTCCCGTCCACAGCTAGAACACTCTACAGGAGATCCTTCCCGTCCACAGCTAGAACCCTCTACAGGAGATCCTTCCCGTCCACAGCTAGAACCCTCTACAGGAGAACCTTCCTGTCCACAACTAGAACCCTCTAGAATGACTCTCTGTAGAAACACTGACTTACTAGAAAATCTTACACCTGAATTTGAATAATAAATAAATCTTTAACAACAGAGAACAATGTTCTCATGTTCTTTCTCTGAACGTGTTTTTAAAACAATGCAGCTTTTAACTGAATTTGAAGCACGTTAGAACAGACTGCAGCGGCGTGACGTAAACTTTGGGGCCCAGATCACGTCTTCACCTTTGTTCTCAAATAAACGTTCTTTTGATCCAAAGCAGAACTTCTCTCATCTTCGTTAGTCACATTTAGTTATATTTTATACTTCTGATTTCAAACGTTTAGATTACATGTTACTGTGTTTATGAGTAGATTTTTAATCATTTTATTGAATGTTGTATAAAAACTAAAATCCTCTTTCATGTTCTGTCTTTAATGATTGATGATAAAGTCAACATGTGTCCTGCTCGTAGTCCAAGTCAGCCAGTCATTTTTATCTGTGACATCACTGAACGTGCACGGAGCTGTTTATTTATCAGGCCAGATTTAAAAGGTTTCAAAAGGTAATTTAATGTTTTATGGTAAAAAGTAACAGAAAGTTCTGTTGAGGTTGTTTGAAACATTTAGAACGTTCTCGGTTCTGCTGTTTCATGAGTAAACACGTGTTTGTTACCTTCACAGGAACTGGTTTGATCTGAGGACACGAAATGAGCTCATTTTTAATGGAAAAGCTAGGATTTGGTCTCCTCTTGATAACAGGTGAGATTCTCTATGTTTTTATTTAAAATTGATCTTCTTCTGTTCTTCAATCTGACAAATACAGAACAGTAAGAATCTGAAATGTATGAACAGGAAATGAGACATGAGATTCTGTCTTTATGTGCTGTAGGTCTGCTGAGTCTACTGCTGCCAACAGGTTTGATTATATAACCCTGATATAGAAAGTTCCTGGTTTTTGTCTTTGTGGAGACACTGTCTGCATCTTCTGATCTGTTTCATTTCTAGAATGTGAGAAGATCAGGCTTGTTGGACCGTCACGTTGCTCTGGCAGAGTGGAGATCTTCCATGAGAACAGCTGGGGAACTGTGTGTGATGATCACTGGAGCATTACCAGTGCTGGCGTCTTATGCAGGGAGATAAACTGTGGTGTAGTTATGGAAGCTAAAAAGAATGCTTTCTTTGGAGAGGGGAAAGAAGAGATCTGGTTGGATGATATTCAGTGTACAGGTTCAGAGTCTTCCATCCTTAAATGTCCTCACAAAGAGTTTGGGATACATAACTGTGGTCATAGTGAAGATGCTGGAGTTGTGTGTTCAGGTGAGCCCAGCTGTACTTCACTGTAAATAAACTAAACCTTGTATCTTTGTGTGTTTTACTGAAATGAGCTAAACCTCTGTGACTCAGTCAAATCAGAGATTTTCTCACTAATTATTTACACCAAATTTTAAACATACATGTAGCATGTATGTATGTAGTTGTAGCAATGGGCAATTTGTGTTGCTAAGTTCTGATACCTCCTCCACACTGGACCTTTATCTTGTAGATGAGCTCATTTCATTGGCTAAAACATGCGTTAAACAGCTGTTTTTATAATAAAATAAAAGCTGTAAAAACATGTGAAGCTGATCCAGTTCACTGTGTTTCTCTCCTCTCACAGTTATTATCATAATTATTATTAATATTCTGTTGTGGTTAACTGTTAGAACATGTGCGGGTCGTCAATGGAAGCAATCGATGTAACGGCAGAGTGGAGGTTTACCATGAAGGCCAGTGGAAACGGGTGTGCAGCAGTGACTGGGGGAAGGAGGCTAATGAAGTGCTGTGCCGTGAGATCGGCTGTGGTTCTCCAGTTTTTCAGTCTACAGAACGTTACTTTGGGGAGAGCCAAGGTCTTTCAGGGCTGAAAACCACCTGCGTTGGAAATGAAACCTCCATCTCAGATTGCCATCTGCAGGAATTTAAAGAAAGTTGTATTGATGCCACTGTTGTCTGTCACAGTGAGTCATGTGTCAACATGTTGTCAGTAACTTGTTCTAGTTTCAAATATACATAAATGATCTCTTTCTTACTGTTACTGAATAAAAGTAATCTCTATTTTTGAACAACTTGACAGATAATAAACCGATACGACTGATAAATGGGACCAATCGATGTTCTGGTCGAGTGGAAGTCTTCCATGAAGGTCAGTGGGGAACCATTTGTGATGACAGATGGGGGATACAGGAAGCTGAAGTAGCTTGTCGAGAGATGAACTGCGGCAGCGCTCTTGCTGTGAAGAACAAAGCTTTCTATGGAAGAGGTCATGATCAGGTCTGGTTGGATGATATTGAGTGTACTGGTCATGAGAAGTCCCTCACTGACTGTCCACACAGAGGCTTCGGAGAACACGACTGTGACCACAGTGAAGACGCTGGCGTTTTGTGCTCAGGTGCAACACGTTTCATTTTTGTTCGAAGCTCAAAAAAAGCAAGTGAAGTTCTATTTAAAACTTTTTTTTCTTCTTGTATTCCAGAGAATGTGAGACTGATCAATGGGACAGACAGGTGCTCTGGCAGGTTGGAGGTCTTCCACAACGGCCACTGGGGCAAAATCTGCAGCAGTAACTGGGGTTTCAAAGAGGCTTCAGTTCTCTGTAAGGAACTCAGCTGTGGCGTTCCAAAGAAATCCCAAGGTGTTCTCAGTTTCGGTGACAGCACACTCACGGGATTGATAAGTCGATGTGGTGATAACGTGAGCTCCATCAGCCAGTGTGCATTTCAAGAACATGTGGGGATGTGTGATGGTGCTTCTGTAGCATGTACAGGTAAGATACAAAGCAACAACATTCAGTGTTCTACATGTCTAAAAGTTTGGGTTGCATTGTTTCACCATCCGGGTCCTGGTCTGACCTGTCCATCTGTCCCCTCTGCTATCAGCAGGTAGGATTTCTCTGGTCTTGGTTACGTCCTAACGGGGCTGTGCAGAGTTCTCGAATATTTAATCAAGCTAACTGTTTCTTAATTACATATCAGAACAACTCAAACATGAACATTTTCCAATAGATTCACTGAATTCTGTCATAAAGTAGTTTTTAATCTAGTGCATCTTTGTTGTTGTTTGACTTTAGCTGTGATGCTAACGTCTTCACTCTTTCAAATAAATGTTCTTTTGATCCAAAGCAGAACTTCTCTCATCTTCGTTAGTCACATTTAGTTACATTTTATACGTCTGATTTCAAACGTTTAGATTACATGTTGCTGTGTTTATAAGAAGATCATATTAAAAACAATAATTTATACTTTATTGATCCTTTTCGGGAAATGAGTTCTCTGAGTTTGACCCACCCTCATGCATGAGGAGCAGAGGTCAGCCATGTTGTACGGCGCCCGAGGGGAAGTACAGTGGGGTAAAAAAGTATTTAGTCATCCACCAATTGTGTAAGTTCTCCCACTTAAAAAGATCAGAGAGGCCTGTAATTTTCATCATAGGTATACCTCAACTATGGGAGACAAAATGAGGAAAAAAAATCCAGAAAATCACATTGTCTGATTTTTAAAGAATTTATTTGCAAATTATGGTGGAAAATAAGTATTTGGTCACCTACAAACAAGTAAGATTTCTGGCTTTCACAGACCTGTAACTTCTTTAAGAGGCTCCTCGGTCCTCCACTCGTTACCTGTATTAATGGCACCTGTGTGAACTCGTTATAAGTATAAAAGACACCTGTCCACAACCTCAAACAGTCACGCTCCAAACTCCACTATGGCCAAGACCAAAGAGCTGTCAAAGGACACCAGAAACAAAATTGTAGACCTTCACCAGGCTGGGAAGACTGAATCTGCAATAGGTAAGCAGGTTGGTGTGAAGAAATCAACTGTGGGAGCAATTATTAGAAAATGGAAGACATACAAGACCACTGATAATCTCCCTCGATCTGGGGCTCCACGCAAGATCTCACCCCGTGGGGTCAAAATGATCACAAGAACGGTGAGCAAAAATCCCAGAACCACACGGAGGGACCTAGTGAATGACCTGCAGAGAGCTGGGACCAAAGTAACAAAGGCTACCATCAGTAACACACTACGCCGCCAGGGACTCAAATCCTGCAGTGCCAGACGTGTCCCCCTGCTGAAGCCAGGACACGTCCAGGCCCGTCTGCGGTTTGCTAGAGAGCATTTGGA
>SSNP01000008.1:456952-470943 GCA_006937955.1 Pachypanchax playfairii | reverse complement strand
TCTCTCATCTTCGTTAGTCACATTTAGTTACATTTTATACGTCTGATTTCAAACGTTTAGATTACATGTTGCTGTGTTTATAAGAAGATCATATTAAAAACAATAATTTATACTTTATTGATCCTTTTCGGGAAATGAGTTCTCTGAGTTTGACCCACCCTCATGCATGAGGAGCAGAGGTCAGCCATGTTGTACGGCGCCCGAGGGGAAGTAGCAGGTTCAGTATCTTGCCCAGGGACACATCAACACGTATCCTCAGCCAGGACGCGGGATCGAACCCTGGTCTCCTGATCGAGAGGCGACGCCCACCCCCCCCCAGCTGCCTGCTGTAGTGAATGTTGTATAAAAACTAAAATCCTCTTTCATGTTCTGTCTTTAATGATTGATGATAAAGTCAACATGTGTCCTGCTCGTAGTCCAAGTCAGCCAGTCATTTTTATCTGTGACATCACTGAACGTGCACGGAGCTTCTATCCTTTGGATGTTTTGGATACAACTGATTTTGAAATACCTGGTCGGATTCATTTTCATTCTGCTTTTTGAGGAGCTAAAGCAGAAGCTTAATAGAAGCAAAGTGCTGACGGGGAAGCAAAAACACTACTTACAAACAGAAAATCCAGGAAACCATGTGACATCAGGGAGACGCCACAATACCACCACGAAGGAACTGATAAAACACTGGGGCTTAAATACACTGAAAACACCTGGGAGCAAATCAAGTAACTGAGGAGCACACAGGGGAGAACAGGAAGTGTTGGACATAACCAAAATAAAACAGGAAACACCACATCGACAAGAACACTGGGAAACAGGAGAAAACAGAGAAACAAAGAAAATACAAAATAAATCCTGGAGGTAAAAAACTATAAAACCAAAACAAAACTCAAACCCCTGACAATAATATATTTAGTTAACTCTGTATACATACATGAAAGAATAGATCTGTTCATTAAAAGTACAATATGGAATATTTTCATAAAAAGAAGGGATGCATGATAACAGATACTGATAACTTCCTGCTTTTTGTAACTGATATCAATAACAAAATAGCGGCTCCGTATGATGAATTAGTTGGTAAAATCCAGAGTCTTCGGCTATAGAGAAAAGCTGGTTGTCAAACTCTATAAATTCAATCATTTTCTCATTAATTTCTTCACCCCTCAGATCGTCTCTATCAAACATTTTGACTTTAACAAATGTGTCATCGGTATACACTAACCCTAACCTGTTTAGTTCCTGGTGGTGATTCCAGACTTGTTAACAAACCCAGGTAACTATATTTTTATCTTGCTGACCCTGATGCCCTTTTAACTAGTTTTTGTATCAGTCATCACACAAGCATGGACACTATTCTTTATATTTACTCTGAAACGTCTGAGGGACATGGATCCTCTGCTGTCTTGTCCCTCCCTGTCTTCATCTCCCTCATCTGCCATGACATATACACACACACCTCTGTCTCTCTCTGATGATGCATGATCAGACAGACACACACAGAGTATACCATAGACATATACCTTAGTGCAGAGAGACAGGACAGAGAGACAGGCGCACGCAGGGAGGAAGGAGCGGGTTGGTTCTGTAGACTCGTTATTCTCCGCTGTTCTACATTAACTGGTTGAAACTGCTTCACCACGCTGCTGCATGTGTCAGACATGAGAACCGCACGTGCACATTTGTCACAGAACTCACATATCTGCAGCTTCTTGTAGTTTAGAGCAGCGAGTCGTACCAGCGTACAAATTCTAGAGTTACTATAAAAATGCGTACACGTTGGCAGGTTTGAAAAACTCCCCGGCTAAGAACAGCATTCATTCATTCATTCATTCATTCATTCATTCATTCATTCATTCATTCATTCATTCATTCTTAAAGAATATTAATAAGTGAATCACTAGTAGTTTAATAAAACAATTACATTTAACATTTATTTAGAAAATACCAAACTTTTATTTCTTCAGATTTATCTAATTTATGTTATTTACATCTTATTTTATTGTTACTGTACATTTTGTAACTCTACAGCACTTTAAATGAGTTTTATGTGTGTTCTTCTAAAGAGCTGATAACTGTGAGATAATAAAGTCTCTTATCTTAGAAATAAATTTGACATTGACAAATTTAAATTAAACTAATCGTCTATGAAAGAAGCTCTTTTACATATTAGTAAACTACCTAAGAGACCACGTTCTACAAATTATCATTTAATTATGGTCTGTTTTCCAGGTAATCCACCTATTAGGCTAACCAACGGCACAGATCGATGCTCTGGCAGAGTGGAGATTCTACATGATGGTCAGTGGGGAACAGTGTGTGATGATGACTGGGACATCAGAGACGCTGAAGTGGTGTGCAGATCCATGGACTGTGGAACCGCCAAGACAGCCAAAAACATGGCCTTCTTTGGTGAAGGCCAAGGAGACATCTGGCTAGATGATGTCAACTGCAGCGGCAACGAGACGTCTCTTCTACATTGTCAACGACCCCCGTTTGGAGAAAATAACTGTGGTCACGGGGAAGATGCTGGAGTCATTTGTTCAAGTATTTATCTGACCATTTTTCCTCACATCAAATAAATCAGTTCAACAAAAATCATTTAAATTATTGAAAGAAATCTTTTCATAGCATCCAACAACTGTTTTCTGATCCTCTTTCCATTCTTTCTTTTTAGCTTATCTTAGACTAATCAATGGGACTGACCAGTGTTCAGGTAGAGTTGAAATCTATCACAATGATTACTGGTTACCAGCATTCAACGTTCACTTTGGACTACCTGAAGCCACAGTGGTGTGCAGGGAGATGAACTGTGGAGACCCTGCCAAGGTTTCTGCAGCATTCGGTTCAAGTGAAGATCTCAGAGGGTTGAAGATGAGCTGCAGCGGTAGAGAGACGTCTGTCACACAATGCACAGTCAGAGAATACATAAGGACCCCAAACGATCAAGTTAAAGAGGCAGCTGTTAAATGTTCTGGTATGTCATACATAATTCAAAAGATATCTTTATAATATATATTTCTTCAGAGATTTTAGTTTTTACTAACAGAAAACATGTTGAAAATTGACACCCTCCACATGAGTGATACATCTTAAAGGAAAAAAAAAGTCTTTTTGATAATAAATCTTAAGGAAACAATCTAAATGCATGTTTACGTATATGTTGTAAACTCCAGGAAATGTGAAGTTAACTGATGGGCCCCATCGTTGTTCTGGAAGAGTGGAGTATTATGACAAAGGCCAGTGGGGGACAGTGTGTGGAGAATCCTGGGATATGAATGATGCAATGGTGGTGTGCAAACAGCAGGACTGTGGAAGGGCTCATAAAATCACCAGAATGCCTGAGTATGGCCATGGATCTGGACAGGTCTGGATTGAACAAATTGAATGCAGTGGAAGGGAGTCTATGCTTTCTCAGTGTCCACAAAGACCTTATAGAGACAGAACCTGCAACACAACATCTGTAGCTGGTGTTATCTGCACAGGTACAAGAAAACAAACATTGTTTTTCATTCATTATTTGTGAGGTTATATTTTAATTCATTTGTCTTCACAGAGAGCTTGGAGGTCCGGTTGGTCAATGGTAAGGATGAATGCTCTGGTAGAGTGGAAGTTCGTCACGGCGATGCGTGGCAAACAGTTTGTGATGCAGACTGGACCCAAAGTAAAGCCGAGGTAGTGTGTGATTTATTGGAGTGTGGCCAGGCTTTGAATGCCCCTGGAGGTGCCAGTTTTGGCCAAGGTAACGGGTCGGTGGTGGAAGCAAGTAATTCGTGCTTCAACAACGTGACATCTCTTCTGCAATGTTCAAGCAAAGGTTTCAGAGCAGCAACTTGTGGGCATGAACGTGATGCTGCAGCAGTCTGTGCAGGTAAAGACCCAACAGTTACTAGCATTAACGCTTGTATTTGTATATAGAGTGAAAAAAACACTAATGGTGAATGAAATTAAAATTTTAGAGTGACTTTTCCTTCCACACGACATCTTTATTTGGAGAAGGCATTGCTTATCCAAATAAGAATATATTAAACCTCATTGTGATTGTATTAAAGGGGACATATCATGAAAATTCCCTTTTTAGCCCTTAAATACTTTGTGTAATGAATTTAGAGTCTAGGAGAGCAAAACGTTTAAATGTGTCACTCCATGTGTGGAGATATTTTTGTCAAATGTTTTGGTCATAATTTTTAACCCATTCAGTTTTCTCTATTATCTATTATGTTTTTTGAACTATTACATTACAGTACTTGAACTGGAAATGCCAAACATGGTCATGGACTTCTGGCTGAAGGCAGAGTGAATCAGTCATCTTTATTTCTTGCGCTCAAGTTTGTAGTCCGTATGCCGAAAGCTCAAGTGTCAAAATGTTCTTTTGTCTGATTTTTTAATAACAAGTGGGTCATTTTGGCTAAATTACGTGTAATATGCTATCTTCAAATTTTAGCTAGTTATTGCCGGCAGAAGTACATTACGCCTGATATGACCAATGAAAAAATTGTCGGAGCTGATCCCAAGTAGGGAAACATTTTCTGCAGTATTTATACCTTTGAGGATCTATCCTGTGTTGTGGACCTAAATATTTTACTGGATTATATTCTCTGGAACTGCAACAGACCAAATGAGACCAATATCTTGCTGAAAATTATGGATTTTGTACATGTGGAAAGCCGTCAAAGGAAGTTAACTCTTGAAGTCTTTCCCTTTTCTGAAAAAAGGCTTTGGTGTCAGTGCTGTGGTTGTTGCATGTCAAAAAAAGAAAGAAAGAGGAGAATCAGAGCTTTCATATGATATATAGCTTATCAGGGTGCATGACGTACGGGCCGTGCACATGGCTGTAAAGTATGTGTGTACCGGGACTGGGAAGTCTGGATGCCAATGGTTTTTAACCTGCACAAGTCTTTACACCGTCTCCCAGCATCAGAACCGTGTCAAAGTGCGTGGTTACGTTTTATTTTTAATGGTAATGTGCCAGAATCTGTGGTGAAACAAATGTTTCTTTTTTGAGTCAAACACTTCACATGAGTGCCTCATTAACCTCCACCAGTATCAACAAGGCTCGGTTCGTCAGGTTCACCCTCTTCATTGTCCTCTTGCTCAGGGTCGGACTCTGGCTCCAACGTGTACAGTTGGATGTAAAACTCCTCACATATTTTTGTTTTTAAATTGGTGAATTTTGCAGTGCTAGATTGCCAGATCTCTATCAAACTACAAAAATGGCTGAATAGGGTGGAGTGGAAGGGTCAGTGACCTAGAGGGGGGCGTGGTCTGCAGCACGTCCAACACATTTAAAGGGACTGCACCAAAACCAATAACTCAACAAACCATCAAATCACAAAAGAACCATAAATATCACCTCATCTCAAAGGAACACAAGTACATAAACATCACCCCCTAAACCCTCCATACTTTGAGCTGGACAAGCGCTTAGGAACCAAAAGTCACTCAACATTAAACACTATAATTTAGACAAATGTTTTTTATTAAAGAGTCCATTTCACACAAATTTCATGACTTTGTGGTCATTTCAGAAGTATTAACCTGTAATATGAATCCTTTTATATCTAAAAAACGTTAGGAAACACTGATTAACAGACCTTTCAATCCATCTGCTTCAAAATTCGGCTGGTTTTGGGCAGCAACTCATTAATAGTTATTCGAATTTGCTGGAATCTGATTGGATAACAAACTAGCCTATGAGAGCAAGGTATATCGTTTCCTGCCCAGCTGCGCATGGCAATGTCAGACGTTCTCTGTTCCTGTTTGCTACATCTTATGCTAACAGCTTTTAGCTAGCAGCATGCTAGGCGTGGTTTCAACTGCAGGAGCTGATGAATACTAACGAACAAAGGAGTTGTGATGAAGCAGATACAGAACGTTAGAACTCGGGTTTTATCACCACCTGCGTAGTTTGAGAGATTAAAACTGAAAGAGAAGTTGTTGACCTGTTTTCACCCACTATGAAGGTAAGAACACCTGTGGAGCTAAAATATTCAACAGAAACCTCAGAAAACCTGTTTTTAATGGAATGAACTCTTTAAGAAAAAAAAGGAACACCAGTTTTCCATCTTTTCTGGGTTATTTTTTCAGTGTTAAACAGTTAAAATGATCAGAATAAATTTGTTGCATGTTGTAAAGCATTACAGTATAATAGAAAAATGTTAAAATTGTAATAAGTTTTTTCTTCAAATATGCAGCCCAGTTGCGATTGGTTGGCGGCTCGGGTCAATGTTCTGGCAGAGTGGAGATCTTCTACAAAAGCGAGTGGGGCACTGTGTGTGATGATGATTGGGAAATGAGCAATGCCGATGTGGTATGTAGACAGCTAGGATGTGGTCACGCGGTCTCTGCCCCAACTAGTGCCCATTTTGGAAGAGGCACAGGTCCAATATGGCTGGACAACGTGGATTGCACAGGCCAAGAAAGTGCTCTGTCCCACTGCAAGCATCGTGGGTTTGGAGAAAATAACTGTGGGCATGGAGAAGATGCTGGTGTTATCTGTTTAGGTAAAGAGCCTGGTTCATTTTCAATGCATACATGATCAGCTCTGCTCCAGTGTAAGTTATGTTGGCTCTATAAATCTGTTTCAGGTGATCTGCAGAAACCTCAGATTTCTTTAAGTCCTTCCACAAAGGTGAACTGGGGTGAGAAAGTTGAAATCACCTGCACTGTGGCAACCGAACACTTGGGTGGAACATTTGTACTGAAAAACAACAAAGGTTCAATAAAGCTGGAGAAGTTTTCAGAGCACGAAGCTGCAACCTTTGTTTTCCCTAAAGCAGACTTCAACCTTAACGGGTCGTACTTCTGTGAATATCATAAGAAACTCCCTGACCAACAAATCATCTATTATCCTCAAGGAAATACTGTTGATCTGTCAGTCATAGGTAAACAAATGTTTTGTATGTCATCTTGAGTACAGCTGTAAGACATTTGGATTAATCATGAAGTTTTGACACCTCTGTCCTGCAGTACAATTAGAGAAGCCCAGCATCTCCCTGACTTCTGGTCACTCAATGATGATCTTCAGTCCTGTCAAAACATCCATTACCAAAGGAAGTGCCTTCACCATCACTTGCTCCATTTATTCCAGATATCCTGATGGTGTCTTCTATCTAACAAAGTCCAAAAACAACACTATCGTAGCAAAGCCAGCGTTTAGCCACACCATCTTCCACCTGGTGTACTTCGAATTCCCTGAAATTGATTTTAATGATCAAGGAGAATATGCCTGTGTCTACGCGATTAACGTTTCCTCAACGATCTTCTCTTCCCTTCCTTCAAAGTCGCTCCAAGTCAATGTAATCGGTAAGCTTTAAAATCTTTGAATTGTTTTATTTTTTCTGATTGTGAGGTTATTGTTATTTTTTAACACTTTATTTTTTTAAATTTCCACAGCTACCTCCTCGTCTTCTGTTGTTGTGAGTGTCGTGGTTGTTTTAGTGCTTCTTCTTGTTCTGTTAGCTGTTGGTTTCTGGGTCTGGAGAAAGAGATGGCACGGTGCTGGTAAGGTCCTCATTTTGATGTTACAAATGTGTTACAGGGATACATTTCATGGTACTTGGTGGTTTTAGATTGGGCTGCACTTGGTTTTTATTCGGGCCCAGATATAGGCATAGGCAAGGTGGGGCAATGCCCCCTAAATGCCATGACTGCCCTGCCAAACTTGAAAGCATGCAAAAATCCCAAATTTCCAAAATATTTCAAGAAAAATTATCAGAGCACTCTCTGCTTTCTGTCCCTCATTCAAAATAGCTACTGATTGGTAGATGCATGGGGGGTGTGGCCAGTTGCGTTCCACATGTCACTTCACTGGCAGTCAAAGCAGAGCACCCAGATCTTCTGCTGACAGACGGACGGACGGGCGGATGGACGGACGGACGGACGGGCGGGCGGGCGGGCGGACGGGCGGGCGGGCGGGCAGACAGACAGACAGACAGACAGACAGACAGACAGACAGACAGACAGAGGGTAGTGTCAGGAATGAATCAAAGCAGAAGATAGACATACAGTGGGGCAAAAAAGTATTTAGTCAGCCACCAATTGTGTAAGTTCTCCCACTTAAAAAGATCAGAGAGGCCTGTAATTTTCATCATAGGTATACCTCAACTATGAGAGACAAAATGAGGAAAAAAAAATCCAGAAAATCACATTGTCTGATTTTTAAAGAATTTATTTGCAAATTATGGTGGAAAATAAGTATTTGGTCAATAACAAAAGTTAATCTCAATACTTTGTTATATAGCCTTTGTTGGCAATGACAGAGGTCAAACGTTTTCTGTAAGTCTTCACAAGGTTTTCACACACTGTTGCTGGTATTTTGGCCCATTCCTCCATGCAGATCTCCTCTAGAGCAGTGATGTCTGCCCCCCACTCTGGATCCCCACCAGTTCGCCTACAGACCAAACCGGTCCACAGAGGAAGCTATTACCATAGCGCTCCACACCGCACTGAGTCATCTGGAGCACCAGGGTAGCTACGTGAGGATGCTCTTCCTGGACTTCAGCTCAGCTTTCAACCACATCATCCCGGAGATCCTGGTCCAGAAACTGTCCCACCTGGGTCTCTCTTTCCCCACTTGCCTGTGGGTCAAAGACTTTCTGACTGACCGCCTGCAGTCTGTCAGACTCGGCCCTCACCTGTCCAACACCATCACACTCAGCACTGGTTCTCCACAAGGGTGTGTCTTGAGCCCCCTCCTGTTCACGCTCTATACATCCGACTGCTCCCCGACCCATCTCTCAAACACCATCATAAAGTTTGCGGATGACACCACGGTGGTCGGACTCATCTCAGGAGGGGATGAGTCTGACTACAGAGATGACGTCAACAGACTGACTGTGTGGTGCTCGGCCAACAACCTTCAGCTGAACACCACAAAAACAAAAGAACTCATCCTAGACTTCAGGAGGGGCGAAGAGGACCTGGCCCCTCTCTACATCCACGGCGACTGTGTGGAGAGGGTCCACTCCATCAGGTCCCTGGGCGTGCAGGTCTCTGATGATCTCTCCTGGTCTGCAAACACCACAGTGGTGGTGAAGAAGGCTCAGCAGCGCCTCCACTTCCTGAGAGTGCTCAGGAGAAACAACCTGGAGGAGAGGCTGCTGGTCACCTTCTACAGAGCCACCATAGAGAGCATCCTGACGTACTGCATCACAGCGTGGTACGCGGGGTGCTCAGTGGCAGACAGGAAGGCCCTGCAGAGAGTGATCAACACAGCCCAGAGGATCACTGGCTGCTCTCTGCCCAGCCTGGAGGACATCGCTAACTCTCGCTACCTCAGCAGAGCTGGCAACATCATTAAGGACTCCTCCCACCCCAGTAACTCTGTCTTCAACCTGTTACCGTCAGGAAGACGGTACAGGTCACACAAAACCAGGACCAACAGACTCAGAGATAGCTTCTTTCCAAAAGCTATCTCTGTAGTGAACAATAACAACAAAATCCGATAAAATCAGCCCATAAATTTCACACCTTACTGATCATATTGATCAACGTGCAATAAGTGTATATAGTGTCATTTATTAGAACCCTTTGTTGTTTTTACTATACTGATTGTTTTTGATTGTATTACATTTTTGCACCAAGTTAGAAGCGCTCAAATTTCGTTGTACACTGTACAAGGACAATTATTCTATTCTATTCTATTCTATTCTATTCTATTCTATTCTATTCTATTCTATGTTTTGGGGCTGACGCTGGGCAACACGGACTTTCAACTCCCTCCAGAGATTTTCTATGGGGTTGAGATCTGGAGACTGGCTAGGCCACTCCAGGACCTTGAAATGCTTCTTACGAAGCCACTCCTTCGTTGCCCGGGCGGTGTGTTTGGGATCATTGTCATGCTGAAAGACCCAGCCACGTCTCATTTTCAATGCCCTTGCTGATGGAAGGAGGTTTTCACTCAAAATCTTACGATACATGGCCCCATTCATTCTTTCCTTTACACGGATCAGTCGTCCTGGTCCCCTTGCAGAAAAACAGCCCCAAAGCATGATGTTTCCACCCCCATGCTTTACAGTAGGTATGGTGTTCTTTGGATCCAACTACACATTCTTTCCCCTCCAAACACGACAAGTTGAGTTTCTACCAAAAAGTTCTATTTTGGTTTCATCTGACCATATGATGTTCTCCCAATCCTCTTCTGGATCATCCAAATGCTCTCTAGCAAACCGCAGATGGGCCTGGACGTGTCCTGGCTTCAGCAGGGGGACACGTCTGGCACTGCAGGATTTGAGTCCCTGGCGGCGTAGTGTGTTACTGATGGTAGCCTTTGTTACTTTGGTCCCAGCTCTCTGCAGGTCATTCACTAGGTCCCTCCGTGTGGTTCTGGGATTTTTGCTCACCGTTCTTGTGATCATTTTGACCCCACGGGGTGAGATCTTGCGTGGAGCCCCAGATCGAGGGAGATTATCAGTGGTCTTGTATGTCTTCCATTTTCTAATAATTGCTCCCACTGTTGATTTCTTCACACCAAGCTGCTTACCTATTGCAGATTCAGTCTTCCCAGCCTGGTGAAGGTCTACAATTTGGTTTCTGGTGTCCTTTGACAGCTCTTTGGTCTTGGCCATAGTGGAGTTTGGAGCGTGACTGTTTGAGGTTGTGGACAGGTGTCTTTTATACTGATAACGAGTTCACACAGGTGCCATTAATACAGGTAACGAGTGGAGGACCGAGGAGCCTACTACTACTACTACTACTACTACTGTCATTTAGCAGACGCTTTTGGGATGTGGGACCAAACACGCTGACGCCTCGCTGACGCTCAGCCTAATGTGTCTGGCTATATACCTAACAAAGAAGTTGTTAGGTAACTTCTGTAACTTCTTAAAGAAGTTACAGGTCTGTGAAAGCCAGAAATCTTACTTGTTTGTAGGTGACCAAATACTTATTTTCCACCATAATTTGCAGATAAATTCTTTAAAAATCAGACAATGTGATTTTCTGGATTTTTTTTTCCTCATTTTGTCTCTCATAGTTGAGGTATACCTATGATGAAAATTACAGGCCTCTCTGATCTTTTTAAGTGGGAGAACTTACACAATTGGTGGCTGACTAAATACTTTTTTGCCCCACTGTATGTACATATTATTCTACCAGCACCTCTTAGTGGACCTGGCTAAATCTGACCCTGTGTTTATTACATTTATAAATAATGAATCCTTTATGATTGATGACTTTGTCATATACTTGTTTCTCTTCTTTTTCTAGTAACACAACTCATCAGTTGCTTAGAAGAGATTTAAAATGAAAAATTGTGGATCTTTTTGTCCTGGATTTAATCTCTCAAAACAAGAAAAGGTACTGAGTTTGTTTTGTTCATTTTTAGGCCTCATGGTTCAGTTTAGCAACAGGATTCAAGACACAAGAAAAGACACAGAGGAAAGAAGCAATGGAACAGTGGATGAAAGGTAAGAAACAAGGATTTAGTTTATTTATCAAACTCAAACTAAAAGATGAAAAAAAAGTTCCTCATCTGATCTGATCCATCCAAAATCCATCCATCCATCCAACATCCATCCATCCATCCATCCATCCATCCATCCATCCATCCATCCATCCATCCAACATCCATCCATCCACCCATCCATCCATCCATCCATCCAACCATCCATCCATCCACCCATCCATCCATCCATCCAACATCCAACATCCATCCATCCATCCATCCATCCATCCATCCATCCATCCATCCATCCAACATCCATCCATCCATCCATCCATCCATCCATCCATCCATCCATCCATCCGTCCATCCGTCCATCCATCCATCCATCCATCCATCCATCCATCCAACATCCATCCATCCACCCATCCATCCATCCATCCATCCATCCATCCATCCATCCATCCATCCATCCATCCATCCAACATGCATCCATCCATCCATCCATCCATCCATCCATCCATCCATCCATCCATCCATCCATCCATATCACAGTAAAATAAATTAAATGTAAAATAAAAGTACAATGTTCTGTTATTTACATAGTCTTTTATTTACAACATACATTTGAAGTAGAAGTAAATTACAAAAATACAGCAGGAAACTATGTTCTGTTAATGTTATTGTTATGTTCTGTGTCCTAAAATTTTTTAGGGACCGCACGAACCAGGTGTATGAAGGTCGACAACAAAGTGACATCCTGAAAGCATCAAAACCCAACAGTGACTCTGAGAATGTGGTTGAGAAGGTCCCTGAAGACCTTGCAGGACGAGTGTGTTATGAACTTGAACCTTTAGTTGATTCATGATGACAGTGTGATCCAACCAGCAGCTTCTGTTGAAGGCTTTTTACTTTATTTTGAAAGCAACACAACAGCCAGCTGAAAGGCAGCATTTCAGTTCATTTTATTTTAAATATCTGAGTGATAGAACCTGGTGCAGATATCTCCATCAGAGCAGCACAGTGAGGTCCTAAAACTCATTTGGAAACTGTTGTGTTTTTGTCTCTTTTCTAAGAAATAATTTGGAATCGTTTACCATTACTGTTGTCTTTTGATTTATGAAAAATGTAAATCTTTGTAGAAGGGAAAATGTAGCTTTAAAATGACAAAACCGTTTTTAAAAATGTATTAAATCTTTTTTCCAACATATCGTTTCATTTTAAGCTCAACAATACAAGAAATCTTTGTATTGAGTGATAATTTTGCTATTTTCATTTGCAACGATTGATCAATAAATGTGTTTCTTATAACAAGGTGTATTCAGAGTTTGCTTATTTAAGAGATTTTTAATCATTACAGGTAACATTTTTGAAAGATATTTTTCAACTCTAATGGATGTGTGTAGAAGTAATGTGTAGTTATGAAATATTCATCTTGTACTCTGTTGTAATTAGTAATTGTTGCATGAAACAAAATCCATTAAAGTAATCCTGAATTCCAAACGTCATCAATTCAAAATACAGAACTTTTTACAGCAAAAAAAAATTACTTGTCATTCTCCATCAACTCATTTCCCAGCCTTCATCCTGTTCAGGGTGAAGGGGAGCTGGTGCCTGTCTGAGGCGGCGTTACACTCTCAACAGGTCGCCAGTTCATCACAGGGCCACAAACAACCATTCACACACAAACTCACACCCAAGGTCAACCTAGACCCTAACACCTAAACATGCCTGTTTTTGGTTTGTGTGAGGAAGCTGGAGCTTCTGAAAACAAACTGCTGCATGTAAAAGAAGCTGGGAGTGGAAACCCGTTTAGCTACATGGTAACAGCTCTAACCAGCTGCATCACTGCATCGCCTCTCCATTTAAATATTACAGTTAAAATGGCATATAATCTAAATAATGTTTAAATATAAGCTGCACAGTGGTGCAGTTGATAGCACTGTTGCCTTGCAGTGAGAAGGTCACAGGTTAAAATCCAGGGACCTTTCTGCATGGAGTTCACATGTTCTCCATGTGCATGTGTGTGTTTTCTCCAGGGACTCTGGCTTCATCCCACACACCCAAAAACATACTGGAGGTTAATCGATAACTCTGAATTGTTCCTCGGTGTAAGTGAGTGTTTGTTAGTGATGGTGAGATGAAGTCTCATGAGGACATGACCCACTTGAAACCACCTACTGGCCAAGTGTATACTCACAGGCTTCGTGTATCTGAACTATATAATGTGTGATACATTGAAGTTTTGTGTCTGTTATGTCTGTTAGGAATGACTATGAACTACAAAAACTCTATGACTAAATAATTTCTGTACATAAATTATCACGTGATAAATAAATAAAAATGTGATCAAAATGTTTTGAGTGTAACTTTTCCCAAAACGGTTAATATTTAGTATGGTGATATTATTAAAGGTTGTGTAATGTTTTTCTGAAAATGCCATGTGAGTAATCAGACAGAAGACAGTGAAAGTGCTCGTGGAACTAGGAAAAGGACAGATTATGCTTGTGGGACTTGAACAGTGTAGGACTAACTTGGCTCTTCCAGATCTATGTGTAGCTCCCCGTGTCCAGTCGGTGCTACACAATAATCTGGAACTGCTCAGTCTGAAAGC
>SSNP01000008.1:407476-448989 GCA_006937955.1 Pachypanchax playfairii | reverse complement strand
AACACTGACTTGGAGTTGGTGATTCATGCTTTTATTTCTTCTCGTTTAGATTATTGTAATTCTCTTTTTACATGTTTTAACAAAAATGCTATTGATCGTCTTCAGCGAGTCCAAAATGCTGCTGCAAGACTTTTAACCGGGTCCAGCAGGTGGTCACATATCACGCCAGTGTTGTCTTCTCTGCACTGGCTTCCCATTAAATTTCGAATTGATTTTAAAATTCTCGTTTTGACCTTCAGAGCCTTGCATGGGCAGGCTCCAAAATATATTTGTGATCTCCTTCACTCGTACATATCTGGTCGCTCGCTCCGATCTTCAGACCAGAACCTCCTCATGGTTCCAAAAACTCGCTTTAAAACCAGAGGAGATCGATCCTTTCAGGCCGTGGCTCCAAAACTGTGGAATGCCCTACATTTGCCCCTTCGTGAGACTGACACTGTTGATTCTTTTAAAAGGCAGCTGAAGACACTTTTATTTGGGCGAGCTTTTGGTTGACTGGACTTTTGGCGTGATTATTATTCTTTTTATCTTTTTACTGTTTATGCTGTTTATTGAATTAATTGTGAAGCACTTTGTGATTTTTATCTGTGAAAGGTGCTATATAAATAAAGTTTATTATTATTATTAGATAACCCACCAGGTCTATGATTTATTAATATTATAACTTTTTCTTTTGGAAGTACAAGACCACTACAAGTTGATAAAATGATTTTAAAGTACATTTAACATCTAAATTTGCTACAAAATCCTCTTTACCAGCTTTAAGCGTAAATTTTTATTCTTGAATTTTTGACTTAATGATGTAAATCTAAGTTTGCTTCAGTGAATGATAATGTGCCATAATAATAATATCTGTGTATGTATGTGGCTTCACGCCTGACAAACAAGCCCTGACTAGAACAGTAATCACACAAGAGGGTGTGTCCATGTAGGCAGGTAAACTCTGTCCCAACCTGCTCTTCTTGCTTCGCTCACATTACTTCACACAGGAATCTTCCTCGGCTGTCTGCGTCCTTCTCTCTGTCTATACAAACCTTAGCGTGTTATTGTTAAAACAGCAGATATGCCTGTGATCCTGTATTATACCAGCGTGAGCGGCTCCTTGGAGGTACGTGACCTTCTTTTCTTGGGTCTTTGCTGCATACATGATGCGAGCCGCATTGAGTTTACATTATGTTTTTACATTATGTTATGTGACTGTTTGCATGTCTAACATGTTCACATGCAGGCTGATGTCTCATTTTAGATAATAAAATATTAGATATTGCCCAACTGATCTCAAAATTGAACATGTTAAATCACTTTTAAAAGATGCTAAGCCTTTTGTTTTTTTAACCAGATTAAAAAGAGTCAAGAAAGGATCATGTCTGTCCTCAGTTCCAAGAACATCATCTTCAAACTAGTGGACATCAGTGAGAGTGATGACGTCAAGAAGCAAATGAGGATGAGGGCACAAAACCCATCCGCCTTGCCCCCACAGATATGTAATGGAAATGATTACTGTGGAGTAAGTTTCATCTAACACCTGTAATCAGGATTGCACTAGCTCTGAATTTGTATTTTTACTTGCCACCACCAGTTTGGAGTGATATATGTCTTTGATTTTAACTTAACATGTGAGTCACACATGAAACATTAAAGTAAGAAAGGAAATAAAAAGTTGGGTCAATTTACTGAGAAAACTCAGATGGTTAAAGGGTCAACTGTGCAGAACTAGATGGATAATTAAGACAGGTAGAAACCCTTCAAGGTGTGGACACAGGGCTGGAATAAATATTTACAGCATGAATCACCTGGTGTGCAGCTCAACTAGTTCAGCTGCAACACAAACCACATCAACATCAGTTCCATTTCATACTTTAAACAGAAAATAAATACACACATTAGCTTCGTGTCCTGGTGACGTCCAGGAGAATAAATTGTGATAATTGCCGGTATTAATAAAAATATGAATATATACTATCATAGAAAATCTAAATATATATAATAAACAATATATAAATATAAGTTTACAAATACATCATAATAAAAAGATATTTTTTAAAAATAGTTACAGATACATTTACACATTGATAAACATATTCAAGTTTCAATGTATGACAAAGTAAAAATACTTATAACACGATATTATAGAGCTTTTTATGTTTGTGAGCAGAATGAGACATTTATAACATGTATGGTAACCCAAATGGGACAATTAAAACACTGGACCCATCAAGTACAAAGAACGTCTTTACAAACTCCTCACTATGTTCTAATCACATTTATTTTTAGATTCATTTGTATGAATAAAACCCTAATTTACATGCAAAACTCCAAAAATATACTGATCAACATATTTGCATGTAAACCAAAGAAAACTCAAATAAGAATAATGTTTAACACAAATGGTTATTTATCTAGAGCCACTGTGTTAAATGAGCTTTGTCAAGTGCCTCCGCTCAAAAACAAACATTATCTAAGCAACAACATTTTAAATATACACCAAGAACTTCATGTGCATGTCTGATTGTGTCTTCACTTCCCTTTTTTGCAGGATTTTGCTGCATTTGAGGAAGCGATTGAGCAGGAACGGTTGGAGGAATTCCTCAAACTGAACAAGAATTAATGAGATTTACATCCTCGATGTATCAATGAGAAAATCTATGAAAATAATAAAGAAACAAAATACTGTTGCTGTTTTCATGCTTAAACTCTTTCATGTCTGAACCATGAGATGTTCAGTCTGGGTCTTTATTTCTCTTCAGGAAAAGTATCTATTTATTTATTTAATATTTCATATTTCTAAAAAGATTATTTATCCACTCAGATGGACAAGGTGTGTTTTAACTACATGTATCTGACAAACATGTAGATCAGATTATCACTGAGATGTTATAAGAACAAAAAAACACTGCCAGTGTGAAATAAATTAACTGTCCGTCTCCGGGGTTGCCTGGTTCTGTGAGCATCAAACATCTGCTGACACCTGCAGACACCTAGCGACACCTGCAGACAACTAGTGACACCTGCAGACACCTAGGGACACCTGCAGATACCTAGTGACACCTGCAGGCACCTAGGGACACCTGCAGACACCTGGTGACACCTGCAGACACCTAGTGATACCTGCAGACACCTAGTGATACCTGCAGACACCTAGGGACACCTGTAGACACCTAGTGACACCTGCAGGCACCTAGGGACACCTGCAGACACCTAGTGATACCTGCAGACACCTAGGGACACCTGCAGACACCTAGTGACACCTGCAGACACCTAGTGATACCTGCAGACACCTAGGGACATCTGCAGACATCTGCTGACACCCGCAGACACCTAGTGACACCCGCAGGCACATAGGGACACCAGCAGACACCGAGTGACACCTGCAGACACCTAGTGACACCTGCAGACATCTGCTGACACCTGCAGACACCTAGTGAACAGCGGGAGCTGATGAATACTAACGAACAAAGGAGTTGTGATGAAACAGATACAGGCCGTTAGAACTCGGGTTTTATCACCACCTGCGTAGTTTGAGAGATTAAAACTGAAAGAGAAGTTGTTGACCTGTTTTCACACCCACTATGAAGGTAAGAACACCTGTGGAGCTAAAATATTCAACAGAAACCTCAGAAACACTGTTTTAATGGAAGGACCTCTTTAAACATTTCTTAAAATACAACATTTAATGTTAATACACAAAATTTGTCTATTTGGCTGACTAGATTAACCTGGTCTGGTAAATTTCACAATTGAATAAAGTCTTTGTTAAATATTTAACTGAAGTTGAAAATGTATTTTTATACAGGGTTTACATGAACTCATCTTTACAATGTTTTATTGATCGTCACTTAATTGGATTTATGCAGCCCCACCCAAAAAATATCTCACCAGCCGCAACTGATAATATTTAATTATTAATATCAATTTTGCAAAATAAAAGGGTTGGTCTTGCATCAGTCACATGACACCAGTAACTAATGACCGCCCCTGATAGCAGAGCGTGTCGGTTATGAGCCACCGGGAACGAGCTTGTAGAGAAGAGTGGAGACATTAACGCACAAAAAGTGCCGACTGATGCAACAAGAACCAGTAAGTAAGGTCCACCACATGGGCGGAGTTTGTGGGGGGGCAGGGGGAGCAGTGCCCCCCCTGGTGGCTGAAATATGTAATGACATTATGTCAAGGAATTCAGTTTTTTTTTATAACAGAAATGTTCCACTGCTGTTGGAGCAAACAAACATGGCACAACTCCTTCCAGTTTTCTCTAGATTGTTGGGAAGAAAGCAATAAGTGCTCCACTCTCATTCAAACTAGTGTTGACAGGCTCTTGAAAGCTCCCTCAGCAATGGCGGACGCTCTACTTCTGGTGTTTGCTCAGATTAATCTTGCCTAAATGTTTTAAAACATACTGATATTTAAATTATTTAAATTAAACTACAAGCTTCACATCGAGGGGGACATAACTGCCCAGCTGTCACCCGAGACGATTGTGGGTGTTTATGCAGGGCGCAAAAAAATACGATTACTTTTGCACTAGGTAAGACACTTTCTTTAAATGAATAGTTGTAAGCTTAGCAGCTACTGTGTGTACTGTATAAAGTGTTTTAACAGCTTGTTTTGAAAATCATCAAATGGTGATGATTAAAGTTTAACTTTATGGTTGCTGGTAGTGAATGTCACTTGCGTGCCATCATGTGCAATGCGCTTTGTGGGTTTGCATTGTGTGCGCGCGCGCACTTGTTCGTGTCAGAGCGTGTGACAATTTTTGCCCCCCCGACGCAAAAATCAAACTCTGCCTATGGTCCACTATGGTCTATAATACAGGAGTGTAAAGTTATTATACACGTAGTTTTAATATACAGTGGGGCAAAAAAGTATTTAGTCAGCCACCAATTGTGTAAGTTCTCCCACTTAAAAAGATCAGAGAGGCCTGTAATTTTCATCATAGGTATACCTCAACTATGAGAGACAAAATGAGGAAAAAAAATCCAGAAAATCACATTGTCTGATTTTTAAAGAATTTATTTGCAAATTATGGTGGAAAATAAGTATTTGGTCAACTACAAACAAGTAAGATTTCTGGCTTTCACAGACCTGTAACTTCTTTAAGAGGCTCCTCGGTCCTCCACTCGTTACCTGTATTAATGGCACCTGTGTGAACTCGTTATCAGTATAAAAGACACCTGTCCACAACCTCAAACAGTCACGCTCCAAACTCCACTATGGCCAAGACCAAAGAGCTGTCAAAGGACACTAGAAACCAAATTGTAGACCTTCACCAGGCTGGGAAGACTGAATCTGCAATAGGTAAGCAGCTTGGTGTGAAGAAATCAACTGTGGGAGCAATTATTAGAAAATGGAAGACATACAAGACCACTGATAATCTCCCTCGATCTGGGGCTCCACGCAAGATCTCACCCCGTGGGGTCAAAATGATCACAAGAACGGTGAGCAAAAATCCCAGAACCACACGGAGGGACCTAGTGAATGACCTGCAGAGAGCTGGGACCAAAGTAACAAAGGCTACCATCAGTAACACACTACGCCGCCAGGGACTCAAATCCTGCAGTGCCGGACGTGTCCCCCTGCTGAAGCCAGGACACGTCCAGGCCCGTCTGCGGTTTGCTAGAGAGCATTTGGATGATCCAGAAGAGGATTGGGAGAACATCATATGGTCAGATGAAACCAAAATAGAACTTTTTGGTAGAAACTCAACTTGTCGTGTTTGGAGGGGAAAGAATGCTGAGTTGGATCCAAAGAACACCATACCTACTGTAAAGCATGGGGGTGGAAACATCATGCTTTGGGGCTGTTTTTCTGCAAGGGGACCAGGACGACTGATCCGTGTAAAGGAAAGAATGAATGGGGCCATGTATCGTAAGATTTTGAGTGAAAACCTCCTTCCATCAGCAAGGGCATTGAAAATGAGACGTGGCTGGGTCTTTCAGCATGACAATGATCCCAAACACACCGCCCGGGCAACGAAGGAGTGGCTTCGTAAGAAGCATTTCAAGGTCCTGGAGTGGCCTAGCCAGTCTCCAGATCTCAACCCCATAGAAAATCTCTGGAGGGAGTTGAAAGTCCGTGTTGCCCAGCGTCAGCCCCAAAACATCACTGCTCTAGAGGAGATCTGCATGGAGGAATGGGCCAAAATACCAGCAACAGTGTGTGAAAACCTTGTGAAGACTTACAGAAAACGTTTGACCTCTGTCATTGCCAACAAAGGCTATATAACAAAGTATTGAGATTAACTTTTGTTATTGACCAAATACTTATTTTCCACCATAATTTGCAAATAAATTCTTTAAAAATCAGACAATGTGATTTTCTGGATTTTTTTTCCTCATTTTGTCTCTCATAGTTGAGGTATACCTATGATGAAAATTACAGGCCTCTCTGATCTTTTTAAGTGGGAGAACTTACACAATTGGTGGCTGACTAAATACTTTTTTGCCCCACTGTATAAGTTATCTGGAGGCAATGGACGAAATGGAATAGATAAGCACGCGGCTGTGTGCACGCACACTGTGCAACAGCGTTATAAGACGTCACCTGTCAGCTCCTGCACAGGTAGTGGTGGTCACTAGCTGCTGTCACAGGTCTGTGTGTCTGTCCAGAGTTACAGGGAAGTTTAATAAGTTACAGGGAAGTTTAATAAGTTCCAGGTTTTGAACTGGAGGACTTATATTTCACTAAAACCAGAAATTATACATATCCACATAATTATTGAGCTGTTATAATTCTATTTTTAAAACACACGGTATTTGAAAGAAAATAAATTCAAATTATATATCAAATTTATACTGGAAAAATTGCAGATTTTACTGACGTAAAATGATTGTATTACTACTGTTGACATATTTAATGAGCTTACTGCCTTGTTCAAAGTAGATAGTTCAACAGACTCAATCCTTGAGTACATTATTTTTGTACTAATTTCGTAATTTTTTAAATTCTGATTTATTTATTATAATAGCCTTGGGAATAAATAGTAAGGGATGGGTTATGATTCTGGATCACCATGAGGCATTTTTCAGGACACGCTCAACAGAAAGTTACTGTTGTAATTTGGGAAAACACATGAAACACCCCCCCCCCCCCATTTTTTTTGTGTTCTGATTAATAAAATGTTTATTTATCCTGTAGGTTTATCTTTTTACTGTTGTATTGTTATCATGTTAAATAACATTTATGTTATCTATTTATTATAGAAAGAAATCTCTATTACTAATCTTCGTATTTTACTATTTCATAACACAGTCGGAGCACCAACCTATCAACAACATCATTCCTCATCAGGTAAAACAGAGGCTACATTTGCTTTGTGTTGTCCCTCCTGATGATGATGATAATGTAGTAATAACAAGATTCCATATTAGATTTTTAAAGAAAGGTTTGTAGTTTTTATGAAACCAGGTTCTATATGCCCCTTTTTAAAACTTGAGCACTTGCCCCTCTTCAAATGTCTCTGCACGGCCCTGTCCACAACTGCAGGATTAATTCATTTTTGAAAAGAAAAGCTGCAACTTTAACCCGTTCAAGCTTCCAGAATTATTTTAAAAAGTTTGTAAAACATAAAACTATTTGAAAATCCGTCAAGTTTTTAGCAAGATAAGAGTGTTTATATTAGTGCAGATCACATACCTTCCATTCCACTACAACACATTCTGCCAGAAAGCTTCACCCGAGGGAGCCCAGGATGCAGCTCCTCTCACATTCAGCTATTTATTTGTTTTGCACGTAACTAAATGCTGTAAATTGTTCGACGTCACTTTTATAAACACAAGAGTTTAAAATCTGCAGAAGAAGTTCATGTAAAACCGGCAGGCAGCGCATTGGACACCTTACTGTGGGGGTGGCAGGCGGGGCCTGTCGGTAGTAAACGGATGTCGCGCAATTGTGACGTCCTCTTTCCCAGCGCCCCGAGAGGAGGACAGGTGTGTTATCCCGCTCTTGATAATCTGCTTCATCTGTCACCATCTTCCATGCAAACATCTTCACACTGCGCTGCTTGTGATCTATAATCAATATCTTGCTGTATCTGCTTCATATTTTAGAACCTTTAGTCCGCCATCCATCGATATTCTACAATGGCCGAGGAAGGGTGAGTGAGACATCTGATAGACTCTCCAGTACACAGTAACAGCTCGTGTAACGTCGCAGTGTGAGCTTTGTTGTGTTTGTGTTTAAAATAAGCCACAAAAAAGACGCTTTACACCGTTAGCTCGAAGTTAGCTTAGCATGTGTCTATCTTTATGTGATCAGCAGGTGATAGATCCGCTGATTGACAAAGAGGTCCTTGATGACCCTGATCCTTCATAAACGGGTCCTTGATGACCCTGATCCTTCAAAAACGGGTCCTTGATGACCCTGATCCTTCATAAACGGGTCCCTAATTACTCTGATTCTTCATAAAATAATACCCAAAACTCAGGATTTGGTGGATCTGTAAGCCCTGGCCCTGGTTCTCATTGCCCGTCTGTAGTTTGTCACAACTAACTCTAATCAGATCTGGATCTGACTCTGGTTCTGGATCTGACCGGAAAGTTAGTGGGCATTAAATCTACTAAATAACTTTTCTGCAGTCGCGTCTCAGACAGCTGTTGTGTGTGTTGTGTACAGTGTTCTGTAGAAAGACGCTACCTGTTGAGATGTGCTACCGATTCCTTCTTCACGTGTGACGTTCTACAGTCTTGACTTCAATAAACAGATTTGTTGTTTATTTTTGTTTCTAACCGTTCTCCCAGGACAGAAACACTAAATATGATGTTATTTTTACTTTCTTTACATTGTCAGAGCAACAGGCAAATGTTTGGACACACCCAGAGGAGAAGGACCCAACAATGGTTGATAAGGACCCAGAGGACTTTTATATAGAAAATATCAGAGAAGGATCATAAAAATATGTTTAAATAATTAACAGGAAACACTCACCATAAACAAGAAAACTGTATAAACTTCTAATAACATCTCATTATGAAATAAGTTGTTAATTCGTACTATGGAGGCATTTTTCATCAGGGCAGCATAAATCATCAGAACACCACTTCCTGCTGCGACCTGAATTACTGAAGTTAAGTGTAATATAGGAGGACCAGAGTCCCCCGCCTCTCGCCCAAAGACTGCTGGAGATCGGCAGCAGCCCCGTGCGATGGATGGATGATGTATTATTGATGAATGAGGAGCATTATTGTATTAAAATGAAGAGCAACTGTTGCATCAATCAGAGCAGAGTTGGGAGTGGGGTTAGGGTTCAAGCTCAGAGCTCCTTGTTGCCTGAATGATGATCGGTATGTCGGATACCCCTTCACTCTCTAATGAGTGACATCCTTCTTCTGACACGCCAGGAGCTCCATAGAATAACACAAGCTGATAACACACTTTACAAAGGTAAAGCTTTGTTTCATCTGTCCGTAGCACTGCTGCTGGAGGTGTGATGGATGTCAACACCGCTCTCCCCGAAGTGCTCAAGACCGCACTCATCCACGATGGCCTCGCCCGTGGTATCCGAGAAGCTGCCAAGGCCCTGGACAAGTGAGTACCACAGGTCCATCCAGGTCTCCAGAAACCAGAGTCCTGCACAGTTCAGAAGTTTAATGACACAATAAGTGAGTGTGAAACTCCCCAGGAGGGATTTCAAAGAACATGATTAGTTGCATTTAACTGGCTTCTCTGAGGTCTGAGTCTGTTTGTTCCTAACGGTGTTACTGATGGATGAAATAATGATTCTTCATCATGCTAACACGTGAACTGTTTTTACATGTGTAAAGGTAAACACAGGCTGCAGTTAACAACATATAAAGTGGAAATTGAATTATAATATTTGCAGGAACCTGGATGTGTGTTAAACTATGTGCAAAACTATATAGAGATACATAAAAACTGTGTTCCCAAAATCTTAGAGTGCAGATGTGTCATAGGAGTTTAAAGGGAGGGTGACATGACAATTAGAAAAAATTATAACCAAATATTTATCTAAATAAATCTGTGGAAGCTCCTGCCGCTGTCCCGGGGGCTCCTTGGCCCCTCACCATTGATCATACCGCACATTCAGATTGCTGACTCATGGTTGGTTCACACACAACCAGCTGCAGTTTGCTGTCGTTTCATGGGGTCATTTCTGGACACTGCAGGAGTTGGTGTGTGTGTAACTAATTAAAGTCACTCAATTTGTACAGATTTATTCCATAAACACTGTTGTAGGACAGTGAGCTCAGGTTGAAACTCACAATGCAGGTATGAGTGAAACGTGTCCAGATGTTGATGACAGCACATCAGCTCAGTCATGTCATCGTGTCGTCATGTACTTATGATGTCACAGCATCACAGTCTGTCTGTCTTTATACATTTGAACCAGAACATTATTAACCTGGTTCTTATGTGTAGCTCCGCTCCATATGGAGTCACTAGCTACGTTTACATGCGCCAAATTTCCCCAATCTGATTAAAATCTTGGTCGATCTGAATTCCCAAATCCCTGTTTACATGGACACTAACTGAAATGATCTGATCATGCCATGAGTACACATGCACCAAGCACTCAATCAGGTTAAATGAGTTGAGCATGCGCACAGCGAGTTGTCTTTACGGGGGAAGAAAAAAAGTAAACAAACTCCGTCCTTTCTGCACGTCTTTCCCGCCCCATCGTGTGCTCGAGCTGACTCACGTCATCCCCAATATGGACCTTCTGCAGGTGATTACCTTTATGTTTGGGTTTTTACTGGTCGCATTAACCAAGCTAGAGGCTGAATACATATTACTACTGCTCCTCCACCACAGGAGAGGAGAGCATGATGACAGGATGACTGCACCAGCAGACCACTTCTGTTTACCTCCCACCATGTTTTCTACTTGGGTCTGCGAAAGCAGAAAGACGTCACGCTGAAGTTATACGCATGCGCAAAGGGCTTTTTTCACCATTTCTTTCCGAATGGGTGTGTACATGCACGTCTATCCGAATGGAGATCGGACAAAACCACCCCTCTCGATCGGAAGTAAATTTCTTTCTGATCAGGCTGCATTGGATCAAAACATTCTGATTAAAACTGATAAAACACACACATCGTTACCATCAAGAAATACACAAAGTTCTTCCCTTTGATCATTTTACAACCAAGAAATCATCTCTAGTCCTAAAACAGATTCAATAACTGCATCCGTGTGTACATCCACCAGCAGCCATGTTTGTTTTACTTTACCTGTCAATCATACCTGATTACCCGCCCCAAAGCACCATGCTAACACATGATTGGTCTGAACCACCAGTAGAGTCAGGTGGTTTAGTTGGAGCAGAACAAGATGGATTTTTGTGGCTTTAGAAACTCGTTAAAGTCCATCTTGCAGCACGAGATTAGAGCATTATAGATGAAATGAAGACGCTGTCGTACCCACGTCATACAGTTTCTTCTTCATACATAACGCGTTGCTTTATTAATTAACTGGTGCATCAATATCAGCTGAAACATGTTACATGGTGTGGTGATAGACTCCAGGCTGTGTGCTGCTGTAACACTGATTACTGTTCTACTGAACGCTGTTACCAAGTTACTGATGCCCCTTTTCCACCGACAGAACACGATGCGGCTCGGTTCACTTTAGCCCCCAGCCGACCCTTTTCCACCGCGGGTCTTAACCGTGCCATTCCGCGCCGACCTGACCTGGTTTTTCAGACCACCTGAGCAACACGCCCACCTGTCTACTGATTGGTCCAGTAAACTGATACCAGTGAGACGACAACTACGTAGTGGTAGCCACTGATTGGCCTGACTGATCACATGATGTGATGTCTGGTGTTTGATCTCTTAGCCAGTATCAATAGTGGATGTTTACTTCATTCAAAATGTCAGCAATAACTTAAAATCTTAAAGGTCCTGTATCATGAAAAATCATCTTTTTGGAACTTTTAACCATGTTGTGATGCTATTTCTTTATTTAAAAGACCTCCAGAGTGGTTTTTGGCTTAATTCGTGCATTCCCGAGTAATCCTGCTGAAACCTGCGCTCTGAGCAGCTGCTTTACTCGCTCATGTAAAACGGCTGAATTGAGCCCCTCTACATCACACTGTCCTGACCAATCCCTGCTGCCCCTGTAGAAGGTACGAGGCGAGCTGCAAGAGTCCGAAACAGTTTGTCAGGAGCTCATCAGGGCAGATGTCTAACCTACAGCCCAGAGTTCCCACACTTCAACCACCTGCTGCTCTTTATTAGCATGAGCTGCTAATAAAGACTTATCAACTCGACCCTGCTAATCACATGTCAGTATGACTCCAGCTTTACAGCTGAGCTCCACGTCACCGCAGCCCGTCCCACCACCGGATAAAAGACGTATTCACTCACCCTGCCAGCACTCAAGTCAGATGTCCCGTTTGCCACAAGCTCCTGTTAGCCTCCGTGCTGCAGTTTAACCGCCTCATTAATCCAGCCTCAGACCTGTCCCGGTCGATCTCTCTCTCTGTCCGCCTCGTTCTTGGCTGCTAGTCTTGCAGTCAGCGACTACGGTCGCTGCCTCCAGAAACCTGCTCCTCACCTAAGACCTGTCTCCCTTCACCCGTCTGATCCCAGTCTTGGTGTCATCTCCCGGGTCGGATCGCATCCAGTCACGAGTGGACCGTCCTTCCCTCCAGACGCTCCTCACCACCGAGCGTCCTCTGACAAATTAGCACCTCCATTTCATTGTATTTCATTCTAAAAATTTCTCGTAGAAAATGTGCTTTTGGCTGCGAGAGTTACAGAAGTTTATTTAGTGTTTCTAAACAGAAAAAAAATCAGACTCACATTTGGGAGGCGGGGTTTTAGGTAAACATTACACTGTCACATTAAGTATTTTCAAACAGTTTTTAGTAGTTTTGGTTTGATGCGTCCTGTTTAAGTCCACCACAGGCTGAAGTGTCTGGACGTTGTGTCTCATCTACATCACACTGTTTGCAGACGTCAGGCCCATCTCTGTGTCCTGGCTGCCAACTGCGACGAGCCCATGTATGTCAAGCTGGTGGAAGCCCTGTGCGCTGAGCATCAGATCAACCTGATCAAGGTACAAACTGACCGTCAGCTGCTGGCTGTGGGTTCAGGTGTGTGCTGCTGTGTCGCTGATGATAAGTTGGCTCCCTCTACTGAACGCTGTGAGGAAAAGGCCATTGTTACCCAATTTCTGTCTGAGATACGGATTTCACTTCATCTTTCATGTTACAGCAAACAGTTTGGCGTGTTCTGACTGTGACGTCCTGTTGGGTTGCAGGTTGATGACAACAAGAAGCTTGGCGAGTGGGTTGGTCTGTGTAAGATCGACCGTGAAGGGAAACCCCGTAAGGTGGTGGGCTGCAGCTGCGTCGTCGTCAAGGTAAATCAGAACCAGTATGTGCATGTAGTTGGGACTATATTATACACCCTCCTGCTGCTCTTCAGCAGAGACATTTTGTAGTAAATTTGTCCAAAACAAAACTGTATAAACTTGTTTATTTTCTTGTAAATGGATAATAAATCTAAAGTATTCCAGATTGTTTCCTGCTGCAGGTGTTTAGATCAAATATGTTCCTTTTTTACTGCAGATTTGTCTTTTCAGTGTTTCCTGTTCTGCACATGAAATGTTTGTTCTGCTTTCAGGATTATGGCAAAGAGTCTCAAGCCAAGGATGTGATTGAGGAATACTTCAAAGCCAAGAAATGAGATGTCAATAAAACACAGAAATCAAATCTCCTGTTTCTTTGTGAAATCACTCAAACATTAGAACATTTAGAGGTACTTTTTACTTACTTTACTTTTACTACTTAGAAGTAGTCATTCAGATAAAACCAATAACGACGGTTAGGCAGCGTTTTACTTTAACATTCACTGCAAATAACTCGAATCAAAGTCTCCTGAATCAGTCACATGGTACGAGCTTCAACGCCACTCAGTTCAACTTGTGTTGAACTTAATTCCCTCCCAGCTGGTCTGAGTTCTGTTGTCTGGTCGTGGATTTCCATGTAGAATAAAACGTTACTGTCTACAACAACAAATTCAGATTTTATCTACAAATACAGGAAAAGATCAAATCAAGAGGAAATGAGATCACTAACATTTTATTTCATTGACAAAAGAAACCAACATCAACTGTCCTTTAAGTTTATTAGAAATAATTTACAGGATTTTTTTAACAGACTTCATCAGGAAGAAAACCCTAGAAAAGAGTTCTGATTCAAGTCTGTACAGATTCCTTCAGCTTCACGTCCTCTGCTGATGAAAACCAGGTCACAGGAACAGAACCACTCCCGTGGGTTCTGGAAAGTCTTCATCCTTTTCTGTTTCATCAGAGGTCTGGACCGGGTCACATGACGTTCACTCCCAACCACACTGACCTTTTCATCCTCTTTAAGACCGTTAAGAGTTTGTAAATCCAGACATTCAAAAAAGACTAAAACAATCCAGTTTTTTGTTCTTAAATAGTTGTACAAAAGAAGAGGGTTGCCTGGCCGTTTCCATGGTAACAAGTTTGTACTCCTTACAGGTATTCAAACTCCAGTGCTTGGTGTAACGCCAGCAGGTCAGAATGACTGGATATCCTCCAGAAAGGCATGTTGTGCTGTGAAGTGGAGACACAGTGAAAACCAGGAAGTTCTATTCAAACCGTCACTCACCACCAAACTCATGCAAGCTACGCTGTTCCGTCGGCTCGGACAGCAAAACAAACCCATGCAGTTCTAACATCAAGCATTTTGGTAAACATGCTGCTCAGTTCCTGTTGAGTCGGATCACGGCAGCTCCTCCTCCTCTCAAGTTTCTATATAATTATATTGTGATGTGATGAAGGTCATGACCTTTTAATGTTTATTGGACTGAAATGGAAAAAAAAAAACATTCTTTAAAAGATATTTTTCTCAACAAATTTGATTTATCTGGGTTGGAAATCAGAGATTAAATTATCCAACAGTATTTACATTACTCACCCATTAATGGGTTGTTTTCTTCTATATGAGCATTAGAAACTGTGACCTCACACGAACCCGATGACACGATGCAGAGCAGCTTATTTGTTTCAGACCGATAAATAAACATTTTTTATGTTGATTTTCACTTTGGCAGCTTTTAAAATCCCAGATTACAACATGGAACCAAACAGTGTTCCCCAAAGGGATTAAATACAGACTTCTTATTTCCAAAAAATATTTTGTAAACATTTTGAAATGATCCATTTTAAGAATCATTGTTTATAAAGCCGAGCCTGAAACATTCCAGTTTTAACACTTGTTGTATTCATACACTCAATAAGAAACTGAACAAGAATATTTTCCAAAATGCAACTTTTTAATGAGTCCCAGCACCCTGCGGAATGACTAATACACAAAGCTGTAGAGGAAAAGAATCTGTTCTATTATAGTTGAGTCACTACTTTTAATCTGCTTGAGGATTATAATCAGTAAACTGCTGCATAATAAAACAAAAAGTTTGTAAAACCACAGAATTTAAAGAAGCAACAACACGGTTCACATCTGGGTTACTGTGTACGTCTCATTCTGAGAAGGAAACCATGATCCAATATGATAAATTATGTTTTGAAGCTGAAAAAAAACTTGTTTTATTTTCAGTTTACAGTGTAGAACATACACAATAAGCCGAGCCAGATTATAACGTTCACACTGACAGTTGCAGTCAAGTGTCCTGTCACACTGTAAAAAATAAGAACACAAGAGAAACAAAAGGCCAGAGAAAGTCCAAGACCAACACAAAAGCTGCTGCAGCAAAGAAAGGCAGCTTTCGTCCAATCAGAGCTCACACTGTGCGGAGTAGGCGGGGTCACTGTAAGGTTACGTGTCCATTACCTTTTTGGCCACCTGTTCCTCTTCTACACCGTCCCCAACTACAACATACACTACTTTCCTGCCAAACCTTTGCATAATGCGTTCAAAGCAACTCTCTTTTCCTGCAGAAAACAAATAAACAAGGGGAGGAAGGAGGGTCACATGGTCAGAGGGGTCAAAGTTCACAAGCTGTTTGTTTACCTGGCTGGCAGCATGCTCTTCATCCTTCCCATCGCCAACCACAACATATGTAATGTTAGTGCCAAAGCGGGAGACTATACGCTCAAAGCAGCTCTCTTTGCCTGGAGACAAACAGACGGCTTTCACAGGAAGAGGCGGAGCTAATGTGCAAGATAAAAACAGCAGCTGCAACATTTACTTTTTTGATGACATTTATGCCTGGATCCAGACTGTGATCCGGATCAGCACCAAAATCTAATCGACTGGTTCTTGTTCCGTTTCTGATCTATCCTAAAAATTTCATCTAAATCCATCCAGAATGTTCTTGTTAACAAACAAACCCTGATAAAAACAAAATGTCCTGGTGGTAGGGATGGCTACTCTTAACAATACTCCTTATCGATACTTTACAAATCCGGTACTTTTATCTGAACTTTTTTTTTTTTTTGAAAGACTAAAACAAAATAGCCTTGCGCTGCAAGACGAATTCTCGTGAAATTTGGAGTTTTCCAAACCCCATAAAAGCAGCTATTGAATCTGTTTTAGGACTAGAGTCGATTTCTTCATTAAAAAATAATCAAAGGTAAAAACTGTGTGTATTTCTTGATAGTAAAGATGTGTTTTACTTTTCTTAGTGGTAACAATGTGTGTGTTTTACTCCCGAATGGATTTACTGTGATTGTCTAAATACAAATCATCAAAGGCAGACGCCTGCTGGCTCGTCCTCCAATCACATTAAAATATTATATCAGACGTCCCGCCCCTTTTATAGATGGTTTCAAACTGAGCGGCTCCAGATCTATGTGTGTCCCCGAATCGAGAAGAGGCGGGGCCAGGTTAAAATCAAAACGGGAAAAACACAAATAATGAACTATAAGTAATTTTTAACAATTGGAACATCAAAGCATGGAAAATAAATAACTACAAAAAAGTACAAAATGAATAACTTAGTAAAAACACTATATAAACAACTTCTTTTATATATCAAAAACTAAAAATACTATTTAAAAAAGTTTAAGGTATTCAAATAAAAAATATCAAACATAATTCCCCATCTGGGCTTGTTGTTGCTGCAGCTCTCCGTTTGTATTTGATGTATTTTAACAAGGTGTTTGGTTAAATTACTCGTGCAAGCAAAAGATTTTATATGATATTTGTGACAGCGTGTATCATCGGCATCTGTTTTTGTAAAATGAAGTCAAATTTTGGATCTTTTCATTTGCTTTGCCATTGTATCCGTGTACCTGCTGGTGGGCGGGGCTTCTAGTGAGAGCACAATGCAAACACGGGAGTGCACAGCTGTCCCCCCTCCCACTATCGGTCCCCACGGTGTGTGTGCTTGTTAACGCTGCTACAGTGTTTGGCTTGTATTTATATCTCCTGCAAAAGATGAATACAACCTTAATTTACCGTTAAGAGGACCGATAAGGCTGAAGCTTATCGGTCCGGGTGGACCGTCAGAATCAGCCCCGGGGTTTGGTACCCATCCCTACCTGGTGGAGGTAATAAAGGCAGTTTTATGGAGAAATACAGATACATCTACAAAAAGTAGTTTGATACGTCTTCTACAGATTAAATCTGTCAGCACAAACAAGCTGACCGCTAGTTAGTGGGAACAAAATTACAGCAGTTCAAGTTATGGTGGAGGATCTTTTACTTCCTGATGGATCATCTGGACTATTGTTCCACTTACCTGTCAATCATTCTGGTGAAAAATTGTGCATGTTCCTAGGATAGCGTAAGAGACTTTTCTATTGATGCTTTTATTTTGAAGTCTACCAGGAAGTTCCTGTTCAGAGTGTTAATAAAGACACGGCCAATTTCGGACCGGCTGACTCGCTCTACTACCGTCATTATTTCAGAGTAATTAATGGTTGGATACACTTGGTTACAATAGTTTTCACTTCCTGCACATGTACACTCTCAGGTGTTCATGTGTAGTGCGTGACACACTGCAGGTGGGGTCATGTGTGCATGTGAGCAGGACCAGTGGACCCAGAGCGACGGGGTGAAGAGGATGGCGGGAGTGGACAGAAGGCACGAGGTGTTCTGGAGCTCTTTGTCAGGGACGTGGGAACAATCAGCTTGATTAGTCTGCTGAACCTGTGACGGGGGGGGAGAGGGGGGGGGGGGGACGCCTCCATCCATTCATTCTACCTCCAGTTCTCACCAGGTCGTTTGAATGTCTGAGAGTCACAAGAGAAAGAATGTCATCGAAGTTCACGAGAAGAGAAACGTGAGCGTGTTCTGTGATGCTGACAGCAACTTGTAAACAGAGCGTGCACGTGGATAACTGGGAGTGTTGCACGTGCGCAGTTTTCCAAAACGTGGTTAAAGTGGTTCTTTCCTGAAATTCAGAGAAATCCTTCTGTAGCTTCCTGAATATTCGAGCCTTAGTTTGACGCTCCCTCGTTTTTGATCCACATGTCCTACACCTTCGTTAAACGTTTTATACAAATACTGTTTTATTTATTTATTTATCTTTAAATCGAGGCAACATGGAATTCTGTGGATATTTTAAAGTGGAAGTCGCAGCAGCAGCTAGCGTCCTGGTCCTGGCTCTGGCCCTGGCCTTGGCTCTGGTCCTGGCTCTGGTCATGGCCCTGGCCCTGGCTCTGGTCCTGGTCCTGGCTCTGGCCCTGGCCTTGGCTCTGGTCCTGGCTCTGGTCCTGGCTCTGGCCCTGGCCCTGGCCCTGGCCCTGGCCCTGGCCCTGGCTCTGGCCCTGGCCCTGGCCCTGTCCCTGTCCCTGTCCCTGGCCCTGGCCCTGGCCCTGGCCCTGGCCCTGGCCCTGGCCCTGGCCCTGGCTCTGGTCCTGGTCCTGGCTCTGGCCCTGGCCTTGGCTCTGGTCCTGGCTCTGGTCCTGGCTCTGGCCCTGGCCCTGGCCCTGGCCCTGGCCCTGGCCCTGGCCCTGGCTCTGGCCCTGGCCCTGGCCCTGTCCCTGTCCCTGTCCCTGGCCCTGGCCCTGGCCCTGGCCCTGGCCCTGGCCCTGGCCCTGGCCCTGGCTCTGGTCCTGGTCCTGGCTCTGGCCCTGGCCTTGGCTCTGGTCCTGGCTCTGGTCCTGGCTCTGGCCCTGGCCCTGGCCCTGGCCCTGGCCCTGGCCCTGGCCCTGGCTCTGGCCCTGGCCCTGGCCCTGTCCCTGTCCCTGTCCCTGGCCCTGGCCCTGGCCCTGGCCCTGGCCCTGGCCCTGGCCCTGGCCCTGGCCCTGGCCCTGGCTCTGGCCCTGGCCCTGGCTCTGGCTCTGGTCTTGGTCCTGGTCCTGGTCCTGGTCCTGGTCCTGCTCCTGCTTTAACAAGCTGTTAGCTTGTCAATCAAAATAATCTTCCATTCTCCAAACTCAGGCTGTTGAGCGCTACCTTCCACCTGCTTACCAGGTAAGATATGAAACGTTCTGTGTTTTCCACTTCAGTCATCTGAACTAACTCAGTAAAGGTGTGAGTAAATTTATGTTTGACTCTTACCGATTTTAGTTGCACTGTAAATGTTCTCGATGGGGAAAACGGACCCGAGACTGTATAGAAGAACCTTAGCCAGAGCTGGTATGAGCTGCGTTGTGGTCACCAACACGTTGACACAGTTACTCCTGGAAAGCAAGAGAAACCACATGATGCACATCAGAGTAACATGTTTTATTTATGTCTGTTGGAGCTACTTTCAGATCCTTTCTAGTGGTATAAATATTGTCTGTGATGGTGAAGAAAACAAGAAGGGAAACTGTATGTTAAAGTAAGACCTGGAGCTGATGATTGACAGGGACTTGAGTGNGTTCTTTCCTGAAATTCAGAGAAATCCTTCTGTAGCTTCCTGAATATTCGAGCCTTAGTTTGACGCTCCCTCGTTTTTGATCCACATGCCCTACACCTTCGTTAAACGTTTTATACAAATACTGTTTTATTTATTTATTTATCTTTAAATCGAGGCAACATGGAATTCTGTGGATATTTTAAAGTGGAAGTAGCAGCAGCTAGCGTCCTGATCCTGGCTCTGGCCCTGGCCCTGGCCCTGGCCCTGGCCCTGGCCCTGGCTCTGGCTCTGGTCCTGGCCCTGGTCCTGGCCTGGCCCTGGCCCTGGCCCTGGCCCTGGCTCTGGCCCTGGCTCTGGCTCTGGTCTTGGTCCTGGTCCTGGTCCTGGTCCTGGCCCTGGCCCTGGCCCTGGCCCTGGCCCTGGCCCTGGCCCTGGCCCTGGCCCTGGCCCTGGCCCTGGCCCTGGCCCTGGCTCTGGTCCTGGCCCTGGCCCTGGCCCTGGCTCTGGTCCTGGTCCTGGCTCTGGCCCTGGCCTTGGCTCTGGTCCTGGCCCTGGCCTTGGCTCTGGCCCTGGCCCTGGCCCTGGCCCTGGCCCTGGCCCTGGCCCTGGCCCTGGCCCTGGCCCTGGCCCTGGCCCTGGCCCTGGCCCTGGCCCTGGCCCTGGCCCTGGCCCTGGCCCTGGCCCTGTCCCTGGCCCTGGCCCTGGCTCTGGTCCTGGTCCTGGTCCTGGTCCTGGTCCTGGTCCTGGCCCTGGCCCTGGCCCTGGCCCTGGCCCTGGCTCTGGCTCTGGTCCTGGTCCTGGTCCTGGCCCTGGCCCTGTCCCTGGCCCTGGCCCTGGCTCTGGCCTGGTCCTGGTCCTGGTCCTGGTCCTGGGCCTGGCCCTGGCCCTGGCCCTGGCCCTGGCCCTGGTCCTGGCCCTGGCCCTGGCCCTGGCCCTGGCCCTGGCTCTGGCCCTGGCCCTGGCCCTGGCCCTGGCCCTGGCCCTGGCTCTGGCCCTGGCCCTGGCTCTGGCTCTGGTCTTGGTCCTGGTCCTGGTCCTGGTCCTGGTCCTGGTCCTGCTCCTGCTTTAACAAGCTGTTAGCTTGTCAATCAAAATAATCTTCCATTCTCCAAACTCAGGCTGTTGAGCGCTACCTTCCACCTGCTTACCAGGTAAGATATGAAACGTTCTGTGTTTTCCACTTCAGTCATCTGAACTAACTCAGTAAAGGTGTGAGTAAATTTATGTTTGACTCTTACCGATTTTAGTTGCACTGTAAATGTTCTCGATGGGGAAAACGGACCCGAGACTGTATAGAAGAACCTTAGCCAGAGCTGGTATGAGCTGCGTTGTGGTCACCAACACGTTGACACAGTTACTCCTGGAAAGCAAGAGAAACCACATGATGCACATCAGACTAACATGTTTTATTTATGTCTGTTGGAGCTACTTTCAGATCCGTTCTAGTGGTATAAATATTGTCTGTGATGGTGAAGAAAACAAGAAGGGAAACTGTATGTTAAAGTAAGACCTGGAGCTGATGATTGACAGGGACTTGAGTGCGTGAGTGAGCCAAGAATCTGTCAGAGCTTCTACTTCAGCTCGGAGCTGCAGCCAGGCGTCTCTTTTAGCAGGACCCAGCAGACCTGCAACAGGTTTCAGAGAGTCTAAACTATGAGGATGAACTGATACACACCTGTAATAGAAAGGTCATAGTTTTCTTTGAGTGATCAAATTCACGTTTTGTTTATTCATACACTTGTTTGTAAAACCTCTGCTGCTTTTACAGGTTTAGTACTTTCTTCCAAAAATCTGGTGAAAAATCGACACTGAACAAAAATATAAACTCAACACTTTAGTTTTTGCTCCCATTTATTATGAGAAAATAAAAGGCCACTCGGGGGGGGGGGGGGCTGGTATCTAGCGTGACCACCATTTGCCTCATGGAAACCCCCCCAATGAAACAAAACTGAACATTTCAGAGTGGCCTTTTATTATGGCCAGTATAAGACACACCTGTGAGGTGGGATGGATTATTTCACTGTTACAGATTTATGAACAATATTTGAGCTCTACACTCACCTAAAGGATTATAAGGAACACCTGTTCAATTTCTCCATAATGCAATTATCTAATCAACCAATCACATGGCAGTTGCTTGAATGTATTTAGGGGTGTGGTCCTGGTCCAGACAATCCCCTGAAATCCAAACTGAATGTCAAACTGGGAAAGAAAGGTGATTTAAGCCATTCTGAGCGTGTCATGATTGTTGGTGCCAGACGGTCTGAGTATTTCACAATCTGCTCAGTTACTGGGATTTTAACCCACAACCATTTCTAGGGTTTACAAAGAATGATGTGAAAAGGGAAAAACATCCAGTATGCAGCAGTCCTGTGGGTGAAAATGCCTTGTTGATGCTAGAGGTCAGAGGAGAATGGGCCGACTGATTCAAGCTGATAGAAGAACAACTTTGACTGAAATAACCTCATTACAACCGAGGAATGCAGCAAAGCATTTGTAAAGCTACAACACACACAACCTTGAGGTGGATGGGCTACAACAGCAGAAGACCCCACCAGGTACCACTCATCTCCACTACAAATAGGAAAAAGAGGCTACAATTTGCACCAGATCACCAAAATTGGACAGTTGAAGACTGTAAAAATGTTTCCTGGTCTGATGAGTCTGGATTTCTGTTGAGACATTCAAATGGTAGAGTCAGAATTTGGTGTAAACAGAATGAGAACATGGATCCATCATGTCTTGTTACCACTGTGCAGGCTGGTGGTGGTGGTGTCATGGTGTGGGGGATGTTTTCTTGGTACACTTTAGGCCCCTTAGTGCCAATTGGGCATCGTTTAAATACCACGGTCTACCTGAGTATTGTTTCTGACCATATCCATCCCTTCATGACCACCATGTACCATCCTCTGATGGTTACTTCCAGCAGGATAATGTACCATGTCATAAAGCTGGAATCATTTCAAACTGGTTTCTTGAACATGACAATGAGTTCACTGTACTACAACGGCCCCCACAGTCACCAGATCTCAACCCCATAGAGCATCTTTGGGATGTGGTGGAACGGGAGCTTCGTGTCCTGGATGTACATCCCATAAATCTCCATCAACTGTAAGATGCTATCCTATCAATATGGACCAACATTTCTAAAGAATGTTTTCAGCACCTTGTTGAATCAATGCCACGTAGAATTAATGCAGTTCTGAAGGTGAAAGGGGGTCAAACACCGTGTCAGGATGGTGTTCCTAATAATCCTTTNGGGGGGGGGGGGGGGCTGGTATCTAGCGTGACCACCATTTGCCTCATGGAAACCCCCCCAATGAAACAAAACTGAACATTTCAGAGTGGCCTTTTATTATGGCCAGTATAAGACACACCTGTGAGGTGGGATGGATTATTTCACTGTTACAGATTTATGAACAATATTTGAGCTCTACACTCACCTAAAGGATTATAAGGAACACCTGTTCAATTTCTCCATAATGCAATTATCTAATCAACCAATCAACATGGCAGTTGCTTGAATGTATTTAGGGGTGTGGTCCTGGTCCAGACAATCCCCTGAACTCCAAACCGAATGTCAGAATGGGAAAGAAAGGTGATTTAAGCCATTCTGAGCGTGTCATGGTTGTTGGTGCCAGACGGTCTGAGTATTTCACAATCTGCTCAGTTACTGGGATTTTAACCCACAACCATTTCTAGGGTTTACAAAGAATGATGTGAAAAGGGAAAAACATCCAGTATGCAGCAACTTGTTGATGCTAGAGGTCAGAGGAGAATGGGCCGACTGATTCAAGCTCATAGAAGAGAAACTTTAACTGAAATAACCTCATTACAACCGAGGAATACAGCAAAGCATTTGTAAAGCTACAACACGTACAACCTTGAGGTGGATGGGCTACAACAGCAGAAGACCCCACCAGGTACCACTCATCTCCACTACTAATAGGAAAAAGAGGCGACAATTTGCACCAGTTCACCAAAATTGGACAGTTGAAGACTGTAAAAATGTTTCCTGGTCTGATGAGTCTGGATTTCTGTTGAGACATTCAAATGGTAGAGTCAGAATTTGGTGTAAACAGAATGAGAACATGGATCCATCATGTCTTGTTACCACTGTGCAGGCTGGTGGTGGTGGTGTCATGGTGTGGGGGATGTTTTCTTGGTACACTTTAGGCCCCTTAGTGCCAATAGGGCATCATTTAAATACCACGGTCTACCTGAGTATTGTTTCTGACCATGTCCATCCCATAATGACCACCATGTACCCATCCTCTGATGGCTACTTCCAGCAGGATAATGCACCATGTCATAAAGCTGGAATCATTTCAAACTGGTTTCTTGAACATGACAATGAGTTCACTGTACTACAACGGCCCCCACGGTCACCAGATCTCAACCCCATAGAGCATCTTTGGGATGTGGTGGAACGGGAGCTTCATGTCCTGGATGTACATCCCATAAATCTCCATCAACTGTAAGATACTATCCTATCAATATGGACCAACATTTCTAAAGAATGTTTTCAGCACCTTGTTGAATCAATGCCACGTAGAATTAATGCAGTTCTGAAGGTGAAAGGGGGTCAAACACCGTGTCAGGATGGTGTTCCTAATAATCCTTTAGGTGAGTGTAGATGTTATTTTGGGTTTTAGATCTTTGGGTTCATCTCATAAAAAATGGAAGCAAAAACAAAAGTGCCACAAGTGGACTGTACTAATTTTATATTTATATTGATATAAATAAGCTTGTATATTATAGTATTATAATTTAGCAACAGTTAAATTTAAAAAGTTAAAGATTCTAGACTAATTTTATATAAATAAAAACTTTAAATAAATAAATCGGCACAAAACTGATACAACATTTGTGTTGATGATCAAAACCTACCAATTAGCTATGTTCATCTTTTTAAAGTAATCTGTAAGTTTCTTACAGCTTGATGGAATCTCCCTCCTTCTTTGGACCAAACAACTCTGTTTACACCAACTTACCACCAACATTGTTTTTGTAAGTGCTGTACAACTCTTTAACGCGTCTGTAGCGGAAGGCCAGCTTCCTCATCCAGTCGACCCCCCCGCGGACCCCCGTGGCCAGGCACAGGTTGGCGCTGGTTGCAGCTGCATGGAAGCCATCAGTTGCAAAACTGTAAGTACTGTCAATAATAATAATATGTTTTATTTGAAACGTCTGCTCTGGTGGAATAAAAAGATTATTTATTGTTTGTCATTGTGAAATTAAAAGAATGATTTCTTGGAAGAATTCTATATTGTCTACAGAATCTAATTAATGGCTAAAAAATCTTTAAATGCAATTAGAATTTTTTTATACTAAAACTAATTAAATCTTGAAGAAGCAAATACAGCAGATTGATTGTCTCCCTTAAAAAATATAAAATGTTAAATAATCACCTTAAATCCTGGCCATTGTCATCCGATGATACGTCATCAATATGTACCTGATCACATTCCTGCAGTTAAATCCAAACCGAACAACGATCAGTGTAAGTGCATGTTGCCACCACCAGAGGGCAGCAGTAGCATTTACATCTAAACCTCAAGACACTTTTAGTGCTCGATGCTAAACAAAACAACATTTCATTCTTATTGTGAAATATTTATATTTGAGAGACTTTAGTCACCTCCAGGTCATTAAAAAATAAATGTGTGTCGGCCAAGTTGAAGATCATCTCCTCCATCCTCAGACCAAGTGTCACCGCCATGGGGGGGTCCTGATGGAACAGAAATATAACTTAATCACTCAAAATGCTACTTTTGGTTTTCCAGGTATTAAATTCATTTCTTAAAACGATGACTTAGACCCCCCCCCCCACTGCTGGAGCTGGTACATTCCAGAAGACAGTGACGGACAAGTTGCACTTGCTCCGTCCCATCAGCATTCCTAATGTTTGCAGGGGGTGAGTTAGAGGGAGGGGCCAACATAACGAGTGGCTATGCTGAAGGGGGTTTGAGTGTATTTGGTATGTGAATAATTGTGTGTGTGTTCTGGGAGGGTGCAGCCTGCCATGCCAGCCTGGGGCTCAGCTGCAAAAACCATCATCTGTGATAGGTCAGCGGGGGTCGACAGCTCGCCGCACGATTCGCTGACACTGTCAGAAGACTAGAATAGAAAGAAACTAACAGGAAGGTAACAGAGAGTTAGTGAGGGAGACGTGTGTGTGTGTGTGTGGGTTTGTATTTCTGACCTCCTGGGGACCCGTTTCCTGACTTTTACTATCTTTCTGGGGTCCGAGGGTTCTTGTGGGGACCGAAGCCTGGTCCCCATGAGGGGGACTCCCCTTTTTAGGGTTAGGGGTTAGGTTTATAGGTATGGTGTGAATAGAGTTTTAGTTAGTCTTAGGGTTAGTTATAGATCAGTAATGGTTAAGGTTAGTAAAAGGGTTTGGGTTAGGTATAAATCTAGTTACTAAAATCAATGGAAGTCAATGGACGGTCCCCATAAGGATACCAAAACACACTTGTGTGTGTGTGTGTGTGTGTGTGTGTGTGTGTGTGTGTGTGTGTGTGTGTGTGTGTGTAAATCTTGACAAAGTCCCACTATGATAAATCAGAAGTTAATGAATATCTTTAAAACTTCATCTCTGAGCTACAGAGTCGGATCACAATGTGAATTTGTTTCTAATCTATGTGTCTGGAACTGCAATCTCCAGAAAGTTTGGTCAACTTACCATCTGGTAAACCCTGAACTCAGGGTTAATCAACCAAGAACCTGCTTAGCCTGAGTATGTCAGTTCCAGAACACCTGATAAGAATCTGGTTAATCAACCTACTTCTTGTTAACCAGAGTTTGTGAGCGCGCACCCTGAAAACATAAAGACCTTCTCAATGGATCCCCGAATTCGCGAGTCACAATGGAAAGTGAAGGGGCAAAAAAAAGGTGCAGCATATTTCTTCAGAAGCAGAGTTGGAAGTCTTGATGCTGCTTATGAAAAATTCAATCCAATAATTATAAAGAAAATCAAAACAGCTGCAGCAGCAAAAGAGAGGATGTTGGTAAAAAAATAATAGACAGTAAATGCACAAGTTTAACAAATGTAACTCTCAACTCTTTATTATTTTTATTTTAAAAACTAAAATTTCATTTTAAATATTCATTTTCCACACTTTATTCCTAACTTGGGTTATGGGATGCTGTTTTTCGGTATTTTGAATAAAAAAATTAAAAATTACTTTCTTTTGCCACCAATGTGTTAAGGGTAAAATACTAATGCAAATTAACTTAGACATATACACTCACCGGCCACTTTATTAGGTACACCATGCTAGTAACGGGTTGGACCCCCTTTTGCCTTCAGAACTGCCTCAATTCTTCGTGGCATAGATTCAACAAGGTTCTGGAAGCATTCCTCAGAGAGTTTGGTCCATATTGACATGATGGCATCACACAGTTGGCGCAGATTTGTCGGCTGCACATCCATGATGCGAATCTCCCGTTCCACCACATCCCAAAGATGCTCTATTGGATTGAGATCTGGTGACTGTGGAGGCCATTTGAGTACAGTGAACTCATTGTCATGTTCAAGAAACCAGTCCGAGATGATTCCAGCTTTATGACATGGCGCATTATCCTGCTGAAAGTAGCCATCAGAAGTTGGGTACATTGTGGTCATAAAGGGATGGACATGGTCAGCAACAATACTCAGGTAGGCTGTGGCGTTGTAACGATGCTCAATTGGTACCAAGGGGCCCAAAGAGTGCCAAGAAAATATTCCCCACACCATTACACCACCACCACCAGCCTGAACCGTTGATACAAGGCAGGATGGATCCATGCTTTCATGTTGTTGACGCCAAATTCTGACCCTACCATCCGAATGTCGCAGCAGAAATCGAGACTCATCAGACCAGGCAACGTTTTTCCAATCTTCTATTGTCCAATTTCGATGAGCTTGTGCAAATTGTAGCCTCAGTTTCCTGTTCTTAGCTGAAAGGAGTGGCACCCGGCGTGGTCTTCTGCTGCTGTAGCCCATCTGCCTCAAAGTTNAAATCAGAAGTTAATGAATATCTTTAAAACTTCATCTCTGAGCTACAGAGTCGGATCACAATGTGAATTTGTTTCTAATCTATGTGTCTGGAACTGCAATCTCCAGAAAGTTTGGTCAACTTACCATCTGGTAAACCCTGAACTCAGGGTTAATCAACCAAGAACCTGCTTAGCCTGAGTATGTCAGTTCCAGAACACCTGATAAGAATCTGGTTAATCAACCTACTTCTTGTTAACCAGAGTTTGTGAGCGCGCACCCTGAAAACATAAAGACCTTCTCAATGGATCCCCGAATTCGCGAGTCACAATGGAAAGTGAAGGGGCAAAAAAAGGTGCAGCATATTTCTTCAGAAGCAGAGTTGGAAGTCTTGATGCTGCTTATGAAAAATTCAATCCAATAATTATAAAGAAAATCAAAACAGCTGCAGCAGCAAAAGAGAGGATGTTGGTAAAAAAATAATAGACAGTAAATGCACAAGTTTAACAAATGTAACTCTCAACTCTTTATTATTTTTATTTTAAAAACTAAAATTTCATTTTAAATATTCATTTTCCACACTTTATTCCTAACTTGGGTTATGGGATGCTGTTTTTCGGTATTTTGAATAAAAAATAAAAAATTACTTTCTTTTGCCACCAATGTGTTAAGGGTAAAATACTAATGCAAATTAACTNGGCCACTTTATTAGGTACACCATGCTAGTAACGGGTTGGACCCCCTTTTGCCTTCAGAACTGCCTCAATTCTTCGTGGCATAGATTCAACAAGGTGCTGGAAGCATTCCTCAGAGAGTTTGGTCCATATTGACATGATGGCATCACACAGTTGGCGCAGATTTGTCGGCTGCACATCCATGATGCGAATCTCCCGTTCCACCACATCCCAAAGATGCTCTATTGGATTGAGATCTGGTGACTGTGGAGGCCATTTGAGTACAGTGAACTCATTGTCATGTTCAAGAAACCAGTCCGAGATGATTCCAGCTTTATGACATGGCGCATTATCCTGCTGAAAGTAGCCATCAGAAGTTGGGTACATTGTGGTCATAAAGGGATGGACATGGTCAGCAACAATACTCAGGTAGGCTGTGGCGTTGTAACGATGCTCAATTGGTACCAAGGGGCCCAAAGAGTGCCAAGAAAATATTCCCCACACCATTACACCACCACCACCAGCCTGAACCGTTGATACAAGGCAGGATGGATCCATGCTTTCATGTTGTTGACGCCAAATTCTGACCCTACCATCCGAATGTCGCAGCAGAAATCGAGACTCATCAGACCAGGCAACGTTTTTCCAATCTTCTATTGTCCAATTTCGATGAGCTTGTGCAAATTGTAGCCTCAGTTTCCTGTTCTTAGCTGAAAGGAGTGGCACCCGGCGTGGTCTTCTGCTGCTGTAGCCCATCTGCCTCAAAGTTCGACGTACTGTGCGTTCAGAGATGCTCTTCTGCCTACCTTGGTTGTAACGAGTGGTTATTTGAGTCACTGTTGCCTTTCTATCAGCTGGAACCAGTCTGGCCATTCTCCTCTGACCTCTGGCATCAACAAGGCATTTCCGCCCACAGAACTGCCGCTCACTGGATATTTTTTCTTTTTCGGACCATTCTCTGTAAACCCTAGAGATGGTTGTGCGTGAAAATCCCAGTAGATCAGCAGTTTCTGAAATACTCAGACCAGCCATTCTGGCACCAACAACCATGCCACGTTCAAAGTCACTCAAATCACCTTTCTTCCCCATACTGATGCTCGGTTTGAACTGCAGGAGATTGTTAACGAGGTGTTAACGAGCAGTTGGACAGGTGTACCTAATAAAGTGGCCGATGAGTGTATTTACTCCTTGTTTAATCAAATGCAAGCCGTCTGGAGCCAGAAGAACTCTGTACCAAGTCAAGATGAAACACAAGAACGTTGCGAACTGCATTACAAAAAAAAACCTAATTCACTGAATTATGCAAATAAAACTTGGTGATAAAAATAATTATTCTTCAACACATGATCTGACAGCACCGGGATTGAACAGCAGTCCCCTAGATGAGAGGCGATCACAGTCCTACAGTGTCTAGCTTGTTAGCTACTCAACCCAGGCTCGATATAACCATGCGTCTGTGTGTCTAGTCACATTACAAAGTTTGTTTTATCAATTTATAGTAACACACTACATTTTACATACAGTGATGATAACGGTGTTGTAATATTGGACATTGTAATTAATTACATTACTCCGTTTAAAGTAGCATGTTAAAAGGACACGTCATGCTCAAAACCCTCTCTGGAACAAACTTACCTGGAACATAACCTGCTCTCGAGCTATGGTTGCTATGGTTACTAACATACCTTGAAAGATATCTCCGTTTTTGGAACCGAAAATTGAGGTTATCTACAAACTTATCTGGTTATGTCCCATAACCTGCTTTCTGGAACGGACCCCTGGTTTCTGTGTTAATGGTATAAATGCTATCTCTCCTGGGACACATGTATTATATCTATGTGGGCATAATTTGTATTTAGATCCATCAACATATTTAAAGATGGAAGCGGCGTCTCTTTTGAATTGTATTGGTTTAAAAGTGAAGCCACCGTTTGTGCTGCATTTTTGAAATCAGAGTTTGCACCAGGTTCGTGGGGCTGAAAGTCCCGCCCACTCCCTCACACACAATCATAATACTTTTTAAAAGCATGAAATGATGAATTACAACTTATTAGAAAATGAATATGTCACCATATTCTTGTTTATCCGGTTTTCATATAAGCTGCGATCCAGACTTTATTCTCAGAGGCGTCACTGAGGTGAACAATGTGTTGAACCTTTAAGACCCGCCCCTCTGTTTTTGTGATAAATTAGCAAGCATCGGCTCTCAAACGTGCACAAGCTTTGTTACAATGGACACTTCATGAGTAAGTTACCTTTATACAATTTATGTTTATTTAAGGTGGTTGCTGCTCCGTGATTCACTTTGATTCAAGTTGCAAACAACTTGTAAATGTTAGTTCTTCACACTTGGTTGATTGACAGGTGTACTATGGGGATGGCTAATGCTATTGGTTAATGCGGCACTCATGAAAGTATTGACAGTTATTAATTGCTGTATTTAAAGACTGATTTTACTATGTATGTGATCATAAATGACTGTAACATTCCCGCAACAGTTAATGTAAGACAGTAACCCACTGAGAGAACTCTACCCCCCCCCACATACACACACAGGTAGACGCCACGCTCTCTATAGCCTTTACAACTTGATCAATCAATAGGATGTTTCCTGTTTCCTTCCAGGTACACCCACAGTCAATCGAGGCCCTGGGCCCCTGTAGCTCTTTCTTGGACCACATCAGGATGTAGCTACACTTCGTATCAGACAGAAGATTCTGTTCACAGCACATTTTGTGGATATTTGGACCCTTGTCTAAGCCCTTTGGGTAAAAATCTCTTCTAGCTTAAATGGTTCAACAGCCTCTTAGCATTAGCATTAGCATTAGGCTACACGGGGGTCACAGTGCAGAAGGTGCCGGATTGTGAAAGCTACCATACCTTGCCATATTTCTGTGCGTAGGAGCCTGTGAGCAGAGAATGGAAGACAATAATTGTCTCGTCCAGATCCCAGACAAACACCCTCTGCAAACAGAAACAAGTCCTAAAATGTCTTGGATTGAAATTAAGAGATTTGATCTGGGTTTTTCAGTCAGTGATTCAAGTACTCGTGAGAAAACAGTTTTTGGTCTTTTACCTCCAGGTCACTGTCAGGGGGAGGAGAGGGGTTGTTTTTGCGGCCCCTGCCGCGAGACTTGGACCCCCCACTCCGGCAGGCTCTGTCATCAAGCTCTTTGATGGGTGTGGAGGGGCTCTGCACTGTATCAAAGTCCCCTGAGAGTGAACAGAACAGCAGACTTGGTGTTAGAAAAATCACATTTTTGGCAAATATCTGCCTGAATCTGTGCAAACAATCAAACTGCATTTACAGAAAAAATGCAAACTGGTTGGAGCTGATTCCACACGTATTCTGTATCCACTCCAGGAAGAGCAATAACTCAGACTTCATACAGTAGGTGGATGTGTTGGCAAGTTCAATAATTCAAACTAACTGGTGTGACAGAACAAGTCAAAAAGTTTTTAAGAAACCTAAACAAAAGGTGAAAGATTCATGAAAACACTGACGTGAGGATTTAACAGAGGAGCAGAAAGAAACTGCAATAAATCAAATGAGTTATGCAATCAGATGCTTCCTGCAAAGATGCAGCACATACAATCTTCTGAATGCATGAGAAAGCACACCAAAAACCCCAGATAGGCATTCCACTCGAGCACCCCCCCCCCCAAGTGCCATATGCTCCCACCGCTGCTCAGTAACTAGAACCAGACCCTGAGCTTCGACTCTCATATTGTTATGTCTCAATCAGAGAGTAACGGGTGAGAGCAAGAGTGGGGGTGCATAATGAAGACCCAAACAACATGTGACTTATTCCCCCCTGACCCCCAAATAAAGAACAGAATTGATAGTGACTGAACTACATAAATAAAAAGCCACTGAAAGACAGAGAAGTGAACGATAAGCTGCTGTAATCAGGTTTCTTGACTTACAGCCAAAATAAACTCAAAGGAAACGTAGAACATAAATCCAGGTTTCTATGAATACGGGGAAATTTTAGTCATGCATATTTTATTGTTCCTTGACAAAAAAAAACAAACAATAAAAATCCATACTTCACAACTTAAAATCTAAATGTCCAAGGCCACTGATCAACTATCCCAATTAGCATGTACCAAACCAGGTAATCAAGGCTACAGTCTGAAATCACTTCCTGTGCTTCATCATGGCTTAAACAGTTCTTTGAACTCACTTTCCCAAAATCTCTTTTTAGCCTCTTTATTAAACATCGACGCACCTGGAGTACATGTGTCTTATTTACACAAACCTGGGTGAAGTTCAGCAGCTTGTCCCGTCATGGCTGGGCTGGTATCCTGCAGCTGGTAGGCTGCTGTGGAACCGCTACCATCAACACTGTTGGAGGTCATGTATGTCCCATAAGTGGAGGCAGAGTAATACTGCGCATACTGGTTTTGGCCAAATGTTGTGTATGAGGGATACTCCTGCAGAAGTTCATATGAATGATGAGTAAACAAAGCAACAGAGTAAAATAGAGAAACAGATCTTTAATTCTTCTTGACATGCGGATTTTACAAGAGTTCCATCTTATTTATCAAAACTTTAACTCCTTCAAATATTCTGGGTTTTAAAGAGTCCATTTCATACAAATTTCAGGACTTTGTGGTTATTTCTTAAGTATTAACCAATAATATGAAACATTTTATATCTAAAAAACGTTAAACACTTATTAACAGACCTTTCAATCTGTCTGTGTTAAAATTCATCTGGTTCTGGCTCCTTCCGTCAGGCCTTGAGTAGGAGCTCGTTCATATTCATTATTCTAATTTGCTGGACTCTGATTGGCTAATAAACTAGCCTATGAGAGCAAAGAATACTGTTTCCTGCCCCGCTGCGCATGGAAACATCAGACGTCTTGTTTTTCTGTTTGTTACGTCTTATGCTAACAGCTTTTAGCCAGCAGCATGCTAGGCGTTATGCTAACAGCTTTTAGCTAGCAGCATGCTAGGCGTGGTTTCAACTGCAGGAGCTGATGAATACTAACGAACAAAGGTGTTGTGATGAAACAGATACAGGCCGTTAGAACTCAGGAGAACTTGGGTTTTATCACCACCTGCGTAGTTTGAGAGATTAAAACTGAAAGAGAAGTTGTTGACCTGTTTTCACCCACTATGAAGGTAAGAACACCTGTGGAGCTAAAATATTCAACAGAAACCTCAGAAAAACTGTTTTTAATGGAAGGGCCTCTTTAAATACCAATTAGAGATGGGACACTACACCAGTCTTAGTTTTCATTTTTTTCCTTCAGTCGCTTCATTTTATGTCAATGTTTCTCTCTTGTTAGCATAAGACAGAGTTGATTTACATTCATATTCATCACCATTTCTTAAATCAGAACTAAATAACTTTCCTGCAGCCGCGTCTCAGACGGCCGTTGCTGGAACTGGTGTTCTGTTGAAATATGCTACCTGTTGAGATGTGCTACAGATTCCTTCTGCACATGTGCTGTTCTACAGTCTTGACTAGCAGATTCATTGCTTATTTTTTGTTTCTATATTTTTCCATAAATACATTTTACCTATCAAATAAATTCTCCCAGGACAGAAACACTAAATATGATGTTATTTTTACTTTCTTTACATTGTCAGAGCAACAGGCAAATGTTTGGACACACCCAGAGGAGAAGGACCCAACAATGGCTGATAAGGACCCAGAGGGCTTTTATATAGAAAATATCAGAGAAGGATCATAAAAATATGATTAAATAATTAACAGGAAACACTCGCCATAAACAAGAATACTGTATAAACTTCTAATAACCTCTCATTATGAAATAAGTTGTTAATTCGTACTATGGAGGTATTTTTCATCAGGGCAGCATAAATCACCAGAACACCACTTCCTGCTGCGACCTGAATTACTGAAGTTATTAAGTGTAATATAGGAAGACCAGAGACGTCCAGAGTGTCTCATATGAAGATGGACATGTTTTTGTCCACTTAGACACGTTTCATATCAGCTTAAAGTTGTAAAAATTATTTTGTACTGATTTAACTATTAAACTGTTAAAGCCTCAGTCACAATGACCTGTACGAACGCATCGTTAGTATGAATCTCCTGTTTCCTATGACATCTGGAGTTATTTAATGTTCATGGAGACTCTGGTTCCTACAGGAAGCATCAATAACATGATGAATCCTTGAGAACGAGGTTTTCAGTCGTACGCTGCTGATTGGGAGGACTTGGAGAGAAGACACCACTCTGGTGGGAGCAGGACTGGATCCAGAAGTAGCACCTCTACAGCCAGAACCAGACTCAGATCCTTGAGCTGGACTCAGATCCTTGAGCTGGACTCAGATCCATGTGATGGATTCAGTTCCATGTGATGGACTCAGATCCATGAGCTGGACTCAGATCCATGTGATGGATTCAGATCCATGAGCTGGACTCAGATCCATGAGCTGGACTCAGATCCATGAGGTGGACTCAGATCCATGTGATGGACTCAGATCCATCAGCTGGACTCAGATCCATGAGCTGGACTCAGATCCATGTGATGGACTCAGATCCATGTGATGGACTCAGATCCATGAGCTGGACTCAGATCCATGAGCTGGACTCAGATCCATGAGCTGGACTCAGATCCATGTGATGGACTCAGATCCATCAGCTGGACTCAGATCCATCAGCTGGACTCAGATCCATGAGCTGGACTCAGATCCATGTGATGGATTCAGTTCCATGTGATGGACTCAGATCCATGAGCTGGACTCAGATCCATGTGATGGACTCAGATCCATCAGCTGGACTCAGATCCATGAGCTGGACTCAGATCCATGTGATGGACTCAGATCCATCAGCTGGACTCAGATCCATCAGCTGGACTCAGATCCATGAGCTGGACTCAGATCCATGTGATGGACTCAGATCCATCAGCTGGACTCAGATCCATGTGATGGACTCAGATCCATCAGCTGGACTCAGATCCATGAGCTGGACTCAGATCCATGAGCTGGACTCAGATCCATGAGCTGGACTCAGATCCATGAGCTGGACTCAGATCCATGTGATGGACTCAGATCCATCAGCTGGACTCAGATCCATCAGCTGGACTCAGATCCATGAGCTGGACTCAGATCCATGTGATGGATTCAGTTCCATGTGATGGACTCAGATCCATGAGCTGGACTCAGATCCATGTGATGGATTCAGTTCCATGTGATGGACTCAGATCCATGAGCTGGACTCAGTTTCATGAGCTGGACTCAGTTCCATGAGCTGGACTCAGTTTCATGAGCTGGACTCAGTTCCATGAGCTGGACTCAGTTCCATGAGCTGGACTCAGATCTATGATCAGATTTTTGTCCCAGTCTATTTTATGTCCTTGTGAAAACAAGCAGTTCTCTACAGTTTTAGCAGTAAATAATAAAGTAAATAAAAAGTAAATAATCCTTGATCATGGCGAGCAGCGTGCAGGTTGTTTGGAAGGCATTATACCAGATATGGGTACATTAAAAGAGTATTTCTTCATTTGTGGTGCAAAGTTAGAGTGTAATAAGGTTTTATTTCTAATTTCAGACTGAATTCAGTAAAACTTTCTTCAAACAACAATGAAAACACTTGACATAGCATTGGCCATCAACCTAGGTATTCACAGTCACTAAGAGAAGCTATATGAAACAAGCATACAGCACCTGCTGTGTAGCAGTGTAGTTGGCAGGACTGGACACAGAGCTGTTGGTGGCGTAGAGGCCCGAGGAAGCAGTGAAACTAGAACCTTTAAAAAAATAACAACAACACTGAGGATAGAAAATATTCACTCGTACTGGACACACAGGATATTATCACAGTAAAGGAGATAAAAAATATTCAGATGTTTTACTGACCTGGCATCTGATAGGGGGAGTAGGCGGTCTGTCCGGGCTGGGGGGTGGAGAAACCAGGACTGTAGCTGAGACCTGTCTGTAGTGGAGACTGACTCTGGGTTAAACTGCTCTCTGTTTTAATCCCTGGAAGCATCACACCCAGGTCTACGACAAGGAAAACAAAATGTCACAAGTTTGAGCAATGACTACCCAAAATGCTCTAAAATGAAATGAAAACAGAACAAATCAGTTTTTTATTGAGGTCCTCAGTCTTTTTTTCATCCACTTTAAAGACATTTTGAAAAACCCAACAGGATTTTGTTTTATATGGTTCATTTTTTCATAGTAGTAGTAGTAGTAGTAACTAATTGAACCCGATTCTTTTAGCTCAGACAAAATATATAAGGTGGTTCTTTGACCTTAGTTTTTTTCCCCGACATGTTTCGGCTGCGTCTGCAGCCTTCCTCAAGGGGTTGTCAACCCCTGAATCGGTTTCAATTAGAGTTTTGTTCTTTGCTTTTAAAAGTCAATCTATTTTTCTAATCTAATTTTGCTAAGGTCTGTCCGTTCCCTGTATGACTGCAGAAGAAACTTGGTTCACATTGCCGGCAGTAAGTCAGACCTGTTTCCGGTGTCTGCTGGCCTTCGTCAGGGCCTCCTTTGTTACCGGGACCCATGGACGAAATTTTGATTTCAGAGGTGGGGGGGACAGAAGTGTTTTTCATAAAACTAATCTTTCAGCTTACAGTGTCCTCCATTGTTTCTTTTAGTTTTCTATTGCTACTTTTAAGCCCAATTTTCCTTGGTTTGACTGGTTTTAAAGCATGTAGCCAAACGTTATCACCCAATTCTGTGTTTTACCTGAGTCAACATCACACCAACTAAGTAACAATTTTGCCTATTTATGGAATATTATCATTTAATTAGCACCACCTACTGGTGGGCAAGTCAAACTGGCATTACATTTGGGAAGAAAAGGTGTTGAAGGATGGCTGGAAGACATTTCTTTGAGTAACTTACAGTTTGACTTCTAAAAAAGTCTCTTATGTCGCCTTTTTTTTTCTCTTTGACATCATAAACCCAAACGCCGGCCAAACGACAGTTACACAGCACTCCTGACCGCAGGTTAGCTCGCCACCACACCGGTCTGTCTGTCTGCAGTGTGCAAACAGGCAAGGGGGAGTGACAGCAGAAACAGCCAATCACACAAGAGGAACTGGTAGGCGGGCTAAACTAGGGGAGACGGGCTTCAGCTTGAGCGGCTGTTTTCTGCTTGGTCCTAGTGCTCAACCTCTCTGTTTAATGTAGCGAAACATTGTTTTTGGACAGTTGCAGAGTACAGGGGACCAAAACAGCCTTTTGAAAAAGTGCAGGGGACATGTCCCCTGTGTCCCCCCCCTAAAACTACGTCCATGCCAGGACCAGCCAGGGACCAGAGGGAGTCCATTTTGAGAACAACAGGATATCTTCTCTGCTGTTTGCAGATGATGTTGTTCCATTGGCTTCTTTGAATCAGAACCTGCAACGTGTGCTGGGGCAAGTTACAGCTGAGTGGGAATCGACCAGAATGAAGATCACTACCTCCATGGTTCTTAGCTCTCCTGGTCGGTGGGGAGTCCTCGCCCCAAGTGGAGGAGTTCAAGTATCATGGGGTCTTGTTCACGAATGAGGGACAGATGGAGTGTGAGATCAACAGATGGATCAGTGTATTGGCTGCAGTGATGTGGTCTATGTTTTGGACTGTTGTGGTGAAGCTGGGCTGAAAGGCAAAGCTCTCAATTTACTGGTCGATCTACGTTCCTATCCTCACCTATGGTCATGAGCTTTGGGTCATGACTGAAAGGACAAGATCCAGGATACAAGCAGTCAAATTGAGTTTCCTCTGCAGGCTGGCTGGGCGCTCCCTTAGAGAGAGGGTGAGAAGTTTGGACACCCGGCTCGGAGTAGAACGGCTGCTCCCCCATATCAAGAGGAGCCAGCTGAGGTGGCTCGGGCTTCCTGGTAGCCTTCCTAGGGAAGTGTTCCGGGCATGTCCCTCTGCGAGGAGGCCCCCAGAAAGACTTAGGACACACTGAAGGGACTATGTCTCTCGGCTGGCCTGGGAACACCTCAGGGTCCTCCCTGAATAACATGGACAGGGAAGTCTGGGTGTCCCTGCTCCGACTGCAGCACCCGCAACACGACCCCAGGTGAAGTGGAGGTGGATGGACGGACGGACGGATGTTGGATGGACGGACGGATGGATGGACGGATGTTGGATGGACGGATAATCGATGGATGGATGGATGGATCTATTTTTTCTATTATTTTTTCAATTATATCCAATAAATTATCCAACATCTTTGGATTCATTAGATCAACTTGAAATATGTTTTCTTACTCTGACACAATATGTGGGACATTTTAAGAAAAATAAATAAATAAAGTTCATAATGCTTCACACAGAAAAAAATCAGCACGTTAGAGTTAATGGTGTAACAATTTCCAGTGTGTACCATTTCAGTTTAATAGCACAGTTTTGAAAGTGTCTCTGAATTGTTCTAGAAAAAGCAGTTTCTATCCAAAACTACAACCGGACCTACTTGTTGTTGCTCAGCAATGTTACAACATCAAATAACTAATAACTAATTATAATGATCCAAATGGGACAAACTCAGTAGAACATTTAGAGTGTAGTTAGACGACACTACACCAGGAAAACCATTTACCACCACAAGGCCATTTCATTTTTATACTGTCTCTAAAGACTCCTTGCTGATCCTGTCCATCCTCGTCCCTCTGATGGACTCCTTCCTGTTTCTCCATCCTCGTCCCTCTGATGGACTCCTTCCTGATCCTGTCCATCCTCGTCCCTCTGATGGACTCCTTCCTGTTTCTCCATCCTCGTCCCTCTGATGGACTCCTTCCTGATCCTGTCCGTCCTCGTCCCTCTGATGGACTCCTTCCTGTTTCTGTCCGTCCTCGTCCCTCTGATGGACTCCTTCCTGATCCTGTCCGTCCTCGACCCTCTGATGGACTCCTTCCTGTTTCTGTCCGTCCTCGTCCCTCTGATGGACTCCTTTCTGATCCTGTCCGTCCTTGTCCCTCTGATGGACTCCTTCCTGATCCTGTCCAGCCTCGTCCCTCTGATGGACTCCTTCCTGATCCTGTCCAGCCTCGTCCCTCTGATGGACTCCTTCCTGATCCTGTCCATCCTCGTCCCTCTGATGGACTCCTTCCTGTTCCTGTCCATCCTCATCCCTTTGATGGACTCCTTCCTGTTCATGTCTGTCCTCGTCCCTCCTAAACCTCAACATGTTAATTTCTGGTCCATCTAGCTGTGTCTCCTGTCCCTTCCTCAGTGGTACCGTCTCCAAACCAGACAACATGGCTGGTCTCACCACCGTCTTGTCCATCTTGTCCACATTCTTGCTGAGACTCTTTTGTCACAAATACAGTACGTCAGCTGTCCTACATGTCCCTCACCACTCTAACATTCGTCCTCATACAGGACCACAGTTCCTCTCATGGTACCCTGTTCTACATGTACAAAGACACAATGAAGCTCCTCCCACGCCTCCCAGTTTGTTAGATTATCTAGTATCTGTTGTTACAGACCTCCAGGTCATCCTAGCAAGTTGAATTAGACTAACTGATCAGTGCTAATACCATAGGTAGACAGTCCGTAGGCCTGTCCTGTCTGTGAGTAGGCTGTATACATGGTTGACTGCTGCATGCTGCTGAACTGAGGCTGACCAGCGTACGTTGGCATAGGAGGTGCTGCCGGTGTGGAGAGGATGTGAGGGTAAGGCCTGGGGATACAGAGGGGAGGTTAGCACATGACAGCAAACCTTCAAATATCCAGAGAAGGATCCTCAAAAGTTTGTTGGAACTTACTTTGATGGGTAGAGGGGAGGAGAGTACTGGTGGGCTGAACGAGGGCTGTACCCGCTGCTAGTGATAACTAATAACAGAGCAGTAAATGGTATGAGTTTTACATTTAGAAGACGACTCATAAACAAAACAACTCAAGACCTCTTATAGGTGTACAGTGACCCCTCCTCAGTCCCAGACTCAGCGCTTCACGGGGTCGCCCACTGAACCAAATGATTCACAGGTTGCATTTTCAACCATTAAGATGAATAAAACTAAAAATTTAAACACAAAAAACAACATCATATACGAATCAGAGATGATCTTTGAGATGCTTTGCTCTGATTGGTTTACATCTCTCAGCATGGTTTTCTATCCCAGCCTTTTTCATTGTGGGTCTGTAACTCCATCTCAGTTCATTTCTGGATTTATGAAGGTTTAAAATACATATTTACATGTACACATTCATATATACAGTGGATGGCGGTTATATGCACGACCGCAGTGCCCAGCAGTTTAGTGTATATAAATGTTGTGTGTATTTATCTGTCGGTGGTCATTTGGACTGTAAACACGAGTAGCAGTGTTCAGTATTAATAACAGATAATTAGAAATGATGTAATAACGCAATTGCAATATATTAGTAGAATAAAACTCTCTAACAGAGGGAGTTATATACTCGTAGAGAGGATCCACTATGACACTGTAAGTAAACAGATGTACCAGATACGCGCGCGCATGGACACGACGGTAACGACACAGATTAAGTTACAGTTAGTAACAGAACAGAACGGTTTTCTATATCAGATATTAAGAACTCATGATCGGGCAATAAAAACTAGAACAAATGTTACATGTGACACTATTTCACACTGAAGAAGTTGGTGATTATTTTTTGGCGACTGACAGCTTCAACCAGACGCGCGTGTGTAAACACCAGATCAGTCTAGTTCCACACACCAAACAGCGAGAGTGTGTGAGAGAACATCAGTGGAGGTTTACAGTTATGTAACTAGTGAGAAACAGAGAGATTTAGTGAGATGCATGTATGATACCTCCACATGTTTGTGCCTATAAGCGTATAAATTCTCTATGATGCAGGAACGTGCACAGCTGTTTGTGCATATAAGTGTGTTGTGCATATGACCGTCGACCACTGTATATAATATGTATATATATTGTAACCCTACTTTGTTGACTTCCAGCAAACACGGGGGTCCTGGAATGTAACTACCACAATTAAGGAGGGATCACTGTAGAACCATAAGAAACAGAATGTGAAGGCAAGACCCTTAGAGCAATGCTGACAAACACCTGCTGGTTCAAATCCCTCTACCAATGGCTTGGTGTGTATGTTTGTCTATGTGTGTGTGTGTGTGTGTGTATGTATGTGCGCGCGTGTGTGCGTGTGCATGCATGTGTGTGTGTGTATGTGTATGTGTGTGTGCATGCGTGTGTGCATGTATGTGTGTGTGTTTATGTGCGCGCGTGTGTGCGTGCATGTGT
>SSNP01000008.1:387016-397912 GCA_006937955.1 Pachypanchax playfairii | reverse complement strand
CGCGTGGATGTAAACTATACTTTTCTTTCTCCAGTCTGCTGCTCAGGTCAGTCCGTGCACAGCTGCTGTCCTCCCAGACTCCAGTAATGGGAAACGTTTCGCTCGTCTTGTTTCCCTCCTCCTCTGCCTCCACCCCTTCTTTTTCTCTTCTCCTCCTACTTTTTCTCAGCTGTCACTCATTACAGAATTACTTGCATTCAAACTAAAAATATTCTGAAAAGTTACTGCTGTACTTTTATCATTACAGGAATAAACTTAAACCTACAAGCAGAAAGTATAAAAACTGTATAACTGACACAATAATCTACAAACTGCACTATAAACTTCACACCTTGTATTTGACCCTCTCACATCACCTGCATTACATAGAGGCTCACGTGCACACCTGACCTTACACGTCAATCTGTGTTAACTAGAGCCACACTGCTGCACACGTGTCTGATATGAAGAGTAGACCCCCCCCACACACACACACCCACAAGCACACACACACCCCTCACATGCACTCCCCACACACACATGCACCGACCCCTCGCAACACACACAAACACACATGCACTGACCCCCCCACCCAAAAACACACATACACTGATCCCCCCACACACACACATGCACCGACCCCACACACACACACACACATACACTGACCCACACACACATGCACCGACCCCCCCCCCACACACAAACACACATGCACCGACCCCCACCACACACACAAACACACATGCACTGACCCCACACACACACACATGCACCGACCCCCCCCACACACACAAACACACATGCACTGACCCCCCCACCCACACACACACATGCACTGACCCCCACCACACACACACATGCACCGACCCCCACCACACACACAAACACACATGCACTGACCCCCACCACACACACAAACACACATGCACCGACCCCCACCACACACACAAACACACATGCACTGACCCCCCACACACACACATGCACCGACCCCCCCCACACACACAAACACCCATGCACTGACCCCCCCACCCAAAAACACACATACACTGATCCCCCCACACACACACATGCACCGACCCCACACACACACACACACACACACACACACACACACACACACACACACAGACACACACACACCCACACACACACCCCCACACACACACACACACACACACACACACACACACACACACACACAAAAACACACACACACACACACACACCCACANTCCCACTTTTTTCCTCTGTGTTGTGTCCATTTTCTGTAACCCTCCCCCCCCTCCCTCCTTTTTGCTCCATTTTCCTCCTTGCAGATCTGCTCTGTGGTTTAATCTCTATTGTCGTGCGTTAATGGAACTGAGCCTAGTTTTAGGCGACGTAGGGGCTCTGTGCTCTAACTTGTTTGACCTCTGATGGTGGGGTCAAGTTCATCCTAATTCTTTTTGATCTCAGCCCCGACACATGACTCCTCCCTGGAGGTTGGGTCCACCAATCCACCGATGGAGTGGATGTTGGACTGACGCGGCCCTCTTCCTCCATCCCAAATTTGAAATGTTCCTCCCCTTCTCAGCTCTCTCTCCTTGCTCTCCCCTGTCCCCTCTCTTCCCACAGGGTTAATTGAAGGGGAAATTGATAGTTCTGTGCGGTAATTGTGGCTTTGAGAATTCTCTGTCTCCCACAGAGAGAGATGAGGGCTGCTGTTGCAAAGACAGAATAATATGCTGTAAGAGGAAAAAATTGAGAAAGAAATATGGACAGAAAAGCACACTGAAGAAAATTTAGAAAAAGACCCTGCAACTTTACCCGAGCCCCCCCCCCACACACACACACACTCCCCGATCAAGTCCCAGTTGGGGGTTTGATTGGTTGATGAGAGAGTGGGTTGCTTGGCTGATGAACTGAGATTTCTTTGTAACTTTCCTAGCTCTTATAATCATTCAATTCATTATCCAATCAGAGAGACTCGCCACACTGCTCTTTTTCCTCACTGATTCTCCTTTTGACCCCCCCCCCACACACACACACACATGCACCGACCCCCACCACACACACAAACACACATGCACTGACCCCACACACACACACATGCACCGACCCCCCCCCCACACACACACATGCACTGAACCCCCCCACACACACACAGTTTTCTAGCTGCTTCGGGCTGCAGATGGCACTCTTTCACTGTGCTCATCACTGTGCCATGAATGACATAATGCTACAGATTTCAGAGCCACTATACAGAGAGTGTTGGACTCTTTTATGAAAATGTTGGGGTCGAAATTAATTTTGTGTTTGATTGTTTTAAAATTGTTTTTATCACGTGAAGCACTTTGTGTTGCCAAGAGCATGAAAAGTGTTACGTAAATAAAGTTTGATTTGATTTGATGTCACGCCGTTTGAACTCTGTATAATTTATAAATGCAAAGACGTTGAATGTCCAGATTGTTTGGATTTCCAAAAGTCTGTATATTTATTGCAACATCTCACATCTATTAAGATTCATTTCCTGTATGATCATGTATTAAGAATAAAACATCCAGGAAAGAGTGTAAAAGACTGTATGAGCAAACATTTTAGAAACTAGTGGATGAGATATTGGAGAGATGTTTATCTGTTTTATAGAGTAAATGCACTTTTAATAACTAGCAACAGCACACGTGCATTAAAACAGTTCACTAAAATTGAAATAGTTGTATATTAAGTTAAACTTTCCTAAAACAAAATGAATGAAAAATACTTTTTCATGACTAAAACAAAAATATAATAGTGTGAAATACAAATAAGATCCAATGAGCAAAAATAAAAACAAGTCAGTCTGATCTTCAGGTCATATTATAACGTTTTGTCTATACTAAAGACTCGTCCTCTTGTTTGTAGCTCTGTTCAAACATTTTTGTGCAAATATGAGAAATGAGCTGATGAAAACTCTGTCCTGTTGATCTACATGTCAGTGGTCAGAGACAAGTGTCGTATTTCAACAGAGTAGAGAGACTTTCTCTCACATCTGCACGTTTTGTGTCAAACTACTTGCAAAATAATTTCGGATTGGTAGGGCGTAACTAGTTGTTTGAAGCTGGACAGTTGCCACGGAAACTGTGTCTTTGGTGCGTGCGTACGGGTCAGAAAGTTCAGTCTGTTTCAGGATGGAGGAGATTTTACTATCCGAGTTACGACCTGCAGTTTAACACACTGTTCTTTAGGTCATTAGGGCTGAAAGACGTTATATGTGCTCAAACATTTAAACAGGACATGTTTTCAGCACACTCTGCAAAATACACGTTTCTACTGTTCAATCCAAACCACCTCCAACTCAGTGAGATGTTATTTTCATTTTACCGCACAGTTCTGCCGCTGTATATAAACGCATATAAACGATATTTCATTTTTCTATATCGTTTATGAAAAATTCTCTATATTTAAGAAGCTCGATACATCTCCGAGCCCTATTACAGTGTCATCAAAAGATTGAGATACTTAAGGAGCAAAGCTGAAAACCAACAGCTATGGTCCTCTTGCCTTCAAGGTGTAGTGAACTTTGAGCCCAACTCCTAGTTTCCTATCATAAAAGATCTGTAATGCCCCTTTTCAAAACCCTGGCATCTAGTCAGCCCCTCCCCGCCCCGCTCAACTCTTTGAGAGCACTTCCACTATCCATATTCGGGACTGAGCCGTGTTTTTTTTGTACCACCTCTGGACATAATACGATCAGGTCTTAGTCAAGCTGCAGCGTCCATTGTGCAGTGATTGGCTAGGATAGTTGATGACGCTAGTACCCCCACGCTGTCACTGCTGCCCTCTGATTGGTTCAGCATGCGGCTGCCCTGCTGGAAACACTTTGAAAAAAATCTGGGTGTTTTTCTGAAACTGGGCCTGAAAAGCTTCCTGCCGTGCTGCTGGGTTTTCTGTGTTGGACTACTTGTATCACAGACTTTTAGCACCACTTGTAAATCGAAACCCCGCCCTCCTCCACACCTTCTCCCTCACTTCTGTGAATACAGTGGATACACAAGACAATACAGGCTGTGTGGTGTTAGGCTGAGTCCGGGGGAGTCGGGCGGGCTGAGTAGATGCCAGTGGAAAAGAGGCATAAATTGACAGCTTGTTGCCAGAAACCATAAGTCCGTTCCCTCAACAGGTCAAAGCTAACGCGATGGCAAAAAAGGACCCGCACGTCCCTTAAGAGTAGAATGTATACTACAGTATATTACTCAGGTTGGTGGTCATTATATTATCAATGATCTTTCCACAGTAAAAGAATGCTACAATGGTAGGAGGACTGCATTACCATGGACCCTAAGTCCAACTTGGAGGTACAGAGTAGAAAGCAAATGATTTTATAATAAAATAAACACAAAGAAAGAAAAAACTTATGATGTTGGAGCTTCAAAGAAAGCTCTGCAAACTGTGAGAGATCCTGACAGAAAATGAGTTTCAACAGAATGAGTAAAAATCAAGGACTGTGTTATGCTGGGAGGGTGATTATTAGATGGCAAACAGCTGGGGTGACTGGCAGAAGAGAAGCAGGTATGACAGCACTGAACAACAAGGGAAGCTGAGAGAAAGCCAATGAAACTGGGTCACAAATAAAATCAATCACAGGGAAACAAAACAAACAAACAGCTGACAACTAGTGGTGCAACGGATCAAAAACCTCACAGTTTGGATCGGATCACAGTTTTAAGTCACGGATCGGATCACTTTTAGGATCAGCAGAAAGAAAAGAAAATGAAAAGACATAACTTTACTCCTCGTGTATTTGGTAAAAACACCTAGTGCAACATTTTCTACTCAATGCTCATTAAATACAAACATTACTTTAAGATGTCAATCCAATGCTTAAATGAAAATTTGAATCAAATTGAATTATATCTTTTCACTGAAGGGTTTTTGTGAAGGAATTTTGTAATGTGGCACAAACACTTTCAGCATGTTTAAAGCTATAGTGCGTAACTTTTACATGTCCGTGAATGTCCGTTTCAGCCAAGCCACTATTAGAGGAGATGACACAATGCAGATTAAGCCAATCGGCTCCTCAAACATCTCACGGTATTTTTCAATATATATCATTTTTACTTTGCGTGTCGACCGGCGACATTCCCGCGCTGTCGCACAGGAAATTACGTCTTTTACGTCACAACAAGAAGGGAGGGGGAGGACGAGCGGAGAGTCTCGTAGCAGGAGGCAGAGTGCAGGCAGAACGGGACAGCGACATGGCGGAAAAGCCAAAGAAACGGCCGAGACACACTTATCTGGAAGTTCTTCCGAAGAGTCCATCTTTTTTCAACAGCTGTCCTTATTCAAACAGAATAAAAATGTTGTGGAATCGCCAATCACAGCGGCAGAGGGATAGCGGTTGGGGGAAGGGGGGTGTGGGGGTGGGGGACAGGTGGGCGTACGTCATATGGAAGCGCCAGCTTCATTGTTGTAATAACGCAAAATTCCGCTAGGGGGCGACAGAAGTTACGCACTATAGCTTTAAAGCTTATTTTACACAACAGAATCTGGCCTCATGTCTGCAGCTGCAAACACACAGATAGCATTTGTTATCGCTTTAGCTCAGTCGGATTGTGCCGCTAAAGGCTGTTTAAAGAGGCCATTTCATACAAATTTCAAGAATTTGTGGTTATTTCTTAAAGTGTAACTTACCCCCCCTCCCTGGATACAGTCTGAGATTTAAAAAATAACATGATAAATGGGAGTGACTGGTGGACTAAGGAGGCGTGGCATTCTGTGCTGTGTGACATGTCACTCTGACTAACACGCGCCAGAGAGGGACAGGTGAAATGGAGGAATATTTGGATGATAACGAGCAGCTCTGATCCGTATCGTTTGGAGTCGATAGTTCGCCCTGAANTAACGCGATGGCAAAAAAGGACCCGCACGTCCCTTAAGAGTAGAATGTATACTACAGTATATTACTCAGGTTGGTGGTCATTATATTATCAATGATCTTTCAACAGTAAAAGAATGCTACAATGGTAGGAGGACTGCATTACCATGGACCCTAAGTCCAACTTGGAGGTACAGAGTAGAAAGCAAATGATTTTATAATAAAATAAACACAAAGAAAGAAAAAACTTATGATGTTGGAGCTTCAAAGAAAGCTCTGCAAACTGTGAGAGATCCTGACAGAAAATGAGTTTCAACAGAATGAGTAAAAATCAAGGACTGTGTTATGCTGGGAGGGTGATTATTAGATGGCAAACAGCTGGGGTGACTGGCAGAAGAGAAGCAGGTATGACAGCACTGAACAACAAGGGAAGCTGAGAGAAAGCCAATGAAACTGGGCCACAAATAAAATCAATCACAGGGAAACAAAACAAACAAACAGCTGACAACTAGTGGGCGTACGTCATATGGAAGCGCCAGCTTCATTGTTGTAATAACGCAAAATTCCGCTAGGGGGCGACAGAAGTTACGCACTATAGCTTTAAAGCTTATTTTACACAACAGAATCTGGCCTCATGTCTGCAGCTGCAAACACACAGATAGCATTTGTTATCGCTTTAGCTCAGTCGGATTGTGCCGCTAAAGGCTGTTTAAAGAGGCCATTTCATACAAATTTCAAGAATTTGTGGTTATTTCTTAAAGTGTAACTTACCCCCCCTCCCTGGATACAGTCTGAGATTTAAAAAATAACATGATAAATGGGAGTGACTGGTGGACTAAGGAGGCGTGGCATTCTGTGCTGTGTGACATGTCACTCTGACTAACACGCGCCAGAGAGGGACAGGTGAAATGGAGGAATATTTGGATGATAACGAGCAGCTCTGATCTGTATCGTTTGGAGTCGATAGTTCGCCCTGAAGCGGACTGGCGGGATAGAATGAGGCTCTTCTCTACTGGTACACTAGCCAATGCTATTAGCTCCAGTTACATCATGTGACTCTGCAAATAGGTGCAGCTGCGCGCGAGCGACCGTACTACCGTTTCAAGCTGATGGTTCGTACTGCAGCAGCTTCAGCGTCGGGACCTGTCCCTTCGTAGTATGTTGTTATTGATCAAAGCAAAAGCTAAATTTGGATTAGTTCATGTAATATCTGTGACTCAGCCTCATCAGGCTGCGTGCGTGACCGCTGGACATTACTGTCCGCACAAAAGCATGTTTCAGAGGTATAAATCAAAGTATCTCAGCATGAAGAGAAAACTGTTCAGTAATGTGCTAAAAACATGTTTTCACACAATCACAAACTCTAAAATGAACTCTGATAACGGCCGTATACACTTCCTGTTCAAACTAACTCATTACGGAGCGGAGGTGTGGCTGAGACGCTGCTCTTTTTATATTTAGCAGCAGCAGAATCATGACGTCACGTTTAAAGAAAATAAGGTTTCAGCCAATAGCAATGCCTGATCCAATTCAAGTGCAGTTTTAAACCTGAAGAGGGCGCTCCACTAACGTTTTTTGGTATAAAATGAATAGTTTTATAAAAAAAGTGCAAAATGACTAAAAGCAAGACCCAGAAATGTAGGCAGGACTATTTATAGAGTTTATCCACAAAAAAAGTTGATTTGGGGGTAAGTTGCACTTTAAGTATTAACCAGTAATATGAAACATTTTATATCTAAAAAACTTGTCACTTTATTTATATAGCGCTTTAAAAACACAGCCATACAGCTGACCAAAGTGCTGAACAGTCATACAATAACAAACTAACAAAATTTAAAACATCACGAAATAAAACAGCCAAAAATGTAAAAAGTTGGGAAACACTGATTAACAGACCTTTCAATCTGTCTGCATTAAAATTCGGGGGGTTCCGGCTCCTTCCGTCAGGCTTCGGCAGCAACTCGTTCATATTCATTATTATTTGCTGGACTCTGATTGGCTAACAAACTAGCCTATAAGAGCAAGGCATACTGTTACCTGCACCGCTGCGCATGGCAACATCAGACGTTCTCTCTTCCTGTTTGCTACATCTTATGCTAACTGCTTTTAGCTAGCAGCATGCTAGGCGTGGTTTCAACTGCAGGAGCTGATGAATACTAACAGACAAAGGAGTTGTGATGAAACAGATACAGGCTGTTAGAACTCAGGAGAACTCGGGTTTTATCACCACCTGCGTAGTTTGAGAGATTAAAACTGAAAGAGAAGTTGTTGACCTGTTTTCACACCCACTATGAAGGTAAGAACACCTGTGGAGCTAAAATATTCAACAGAAACCTCAGAAAAAACGTTTTTAATGGAAGGGCCTGTTTAAATGCTGTGGTGATTAGTGGTTGTTGTGCTGCGCATTTGTGTTGGATCCTGTCACTGATATACCAGGACGATGTCCCTTCAAATGTGTACATAATTGTTTTGTCCACCACCCTTCTTCCATCATCACTGTATTTTACAGGCAAAATGTTCTCATACATGCCACTTGAACGATCCAGGTAGTTTTTCGAGCTCCTGTCTTTCTCCACTAGCCATGACTACTGCTATGCTTTTCTCTTGTGGATTGAACAGGTGGCGCCTCAATCCTCCACATGAACACAACTCTTTATTTATTTTTGTTCCGCAAACCATGTGCGTGCCGAACCGTACAAAGAGATCTGTGCGTATCACAGATCATTTATGAACCGTTGCACCCCTACTGACAACAAAATGTAAAGAAACACAATACTAGCTTCTCCACTTCTGGAGACACCTTGTCCCAACACACGGCCCAGCATGCTTCCCAATAGGCAACGCAACACACAGCCCCAACACGTGACCCAAAAGCAGCCCAACAGGCAACCCAACAGGCAGCCCCAACATGCTGCCCAACAGGCAACCCAACAGGCAGCCCCAACATGCTGCCCAACAGGCAACCCAACAGGCAGCCCCAACATGCTGCCCAACAGGCAACCCAACAGGCAGCCCCAACATGCTGCCCAACAGGCAACCCAACAGGCAGCCCCAACATGCTGCCCAACACGCAACCCAACAGGCAGCCCCAACATGCTGCCCAACAGGCAACCCAACATACAGCCCAACAGGCAACCCAACAGGCAACCCAACAAACGACCCAACACACAGCCCAACAGGCGGCCCAACACGCAGCCCAACATATGACCCAACACACAGCCCAACACACGACCCAACAGGCAGCCCAACACGCAGCCCAACAGGCAACCCAACAAACGACCCAACACACAGCCCAACAGGCGGCCCAACATACAGCCCAACATACGACCCAACACGCAGCCCAACACACGACCCAACAGGCGGCCCAACACGCAGCCCAACAGGCAACCCAACAAATGACCCAACATACAGCCCAACATACGACCCAACACGCAGCCCAACAGGTGACCCAACACGCAGCCCAACAGGCAACCCAACAAATGACCCAACATACAGCCCAACATACAGCCCAACATACGACCCAACACGCAGCCCAACAGGTGACCCAACACGCAGCCCAACAGGCGACCCGACAGGCAGCCCCAACTCTAAGAAACATCTTGACTGATAGACTGACTGCAGAGCTGTGTGCCAAACAAAATGTCCTCTGGGTGTGTGTGTGCATATGTGTGTATGTGTTTGAGAGTTTATGTTGAGAACTAGCTGTCAGAACAGATTAGGGTGCTGCTGAAGCAGCTTGACAACTCAAGCACTTTATTATTAGCGCAGCAAGACCCACTTTGGACGGGGTCGTCCAAAAACATCCCCGGTTAAATATTTTCACAGCAAGTGGAGAAAGGAAGGGGAGGAGGTGTCCCTGAACATCCCTGATGAAATACACAGCTCAAATTGAGAAAAGAAAGGTGAACAACACCAGTGAAGCGTAGACACATTGGATCAGTAGGCGGAACGAAATGTCCTGGTGCAGCATTTATCTTTGATTTTTGTTGATTTTAGGGGTTTTGTTAAAGAGTCTGAGTAAAAAACATTGAGAAAATCTTTGTTCTTCAAGTAGAACAACAGCAGTTTATCTTTTTATCAGACGAGTAGTCTTCAGGTTCTACTTAACACTTTTGTCTTTCTTGTTTTCAGGCTATTTTCATTAGCAACAATTTTTTACTACATTTTCTTTTCATATTTTTATTGACTAAAACTTAAACAGTGGAAGTTTTTGGAAACATGCTCAGTTTTTTTACTGAGAGTTGAATGAGAAGGTGAACATACTGTTAAACAGAAAGTTAATGAGCATAAATCACATACATGAAACTGTAAATCTAATAATTATAATCTAATTTTAAAAAGAACAATAAAACAGCAAAATTGTCTTTTTTTCAAAGCACTTTGCAACATTCAAAATGAGCTAATATTTTCTTTGAAATGGTTAAATATCTCTTTTACCCAGAAAGCAGTACCCCCAGCATAGTGGGGCTACTAGACCAGGATAGAAGAAGGTCCTCCACTCTAAAGACCAGGATAGAAGAAGGTCCTTCACTCTAAAGACCAATATACAAGAAGGTCCTCCACTCTAAAGACCAAGATACAAGAAGGTCCTCCACTCTAAAGACCAAGATATAAGAAGGTCCTTCACTCTAAAGATCAAGATACAACAAGGTCTTTCACTCTAAAGACCAAGATAGAAGAAGGTCCTCCACTCTAAAGACCAAGATACAAGAAGGTCCTTCACTCTAAAGACCAAGATAGAAGAAGGTCCTCCACTCTAAAGACCAAGATAGAAGAAGGTCCTTCACTCTAAAGACCAGGATAGAAGAAGGTCCTCCACTCTAAAGACCAAGATACAAGAAGGTCCTCCACTCTAAAGACCAGGATAGAAGAAGGTCCTCCACTCTAAAGACCAAGATACAAGAAGGTCCTTCACTCTAAAAACCAGGATAAAAGAAGGTCCTCCACTCTAAAGACCAGGATACAAGAAGGTCCTCCACTCTAAAGACCAGGATAGAAGAAGGTCCTCCACTCTAAAGACCAAGATAGAAGAAGGTCCTTCACTCTAAAGACCAGGATAGAAGAAGGTCCTCCACTCT
>SSNP01000008.1:355058-385808 GCA_006937955.1 Pachypanchax playfairii | reverse complement strand
GACCCATCCACGTACACACATACACCCCCCCCCACACACACACACACACACATATAGGCCCCCCCACACACACACACACCAACACATACCCCCCTACACACAAACATATATGCCCCCCCCACACACACACACACACATACCCCCCCACACACACACACACCAACACATACCCCCCCTACACACACACATATATGCCCCCCCACACACACCAACACATACCCCCACCACACACACACATACACATACACTAACCCCCCCCCACACACACACATATATGCCTCCACACAACCCCCCCCCCCCACACACACACACACACAAAGCTGACTCGCTTGTCTCCTGCTCAAAGTTCTCTGCTGTCCCCATTTGTATGAGCAGTTATCAGTGTGGTAACTTTATCCCCTTCTTTTCATGTAAAATACATTGTACTGAGCCTCCTCCCTCCAACTCCCCCTTCCTCTATTCTGCCTACGCCCCCCTCCCACCACTCCCTCAAGCTCCTCCACCCTGGGAGGTGTAAATCTATCCGGCTCTTTATACCTTCAAAAATGCCCTCTTTTCAAATGTCGTACGAAGCCATAAAAGAAAAAAAAGAAGTTGGGGAGTGAAAAGAAAGAACAGGGTGAGTCTGTGTAACAGGGAAAAGAGGGGGAGGCGTTCAGGTGAACTAAGTCATCTTTCTTTTACACAATACCCTGAGTTTACGCCACCAACTCCAGCAGCACCAGTAGCCAAGCTTAACTCTTTCTCATTGGTATCTCTGGCTGAGTTGGAGAGGGTAGTGTCCAGGTTAAATCCAGCTGGATCTTCTCGTGATGTTCTGCCGGCCTGGTTTTTTTCAGAAAGTTTTTCCCACAATAGCTCCAGTTGTCTTAACCATCGTAAAAACTAGTCTCACATCTACTGCAGTTCCACTCAATTTTGAACAGGCAGTAGCAAGACCACTGTTGAAAAAACAAGGTCTGGATCCTTCAATGATTTCAAGTTATAGACCATATCAAATATACCTTTTTGTGTAAAAATTTTAGAGAACATCATCTACAAACAATTGGTCAGCTTTTTAAAAGATCACAGCATTCTGGAACCGTTCCAGTCAGGGTTCAGGCCAGGACACAGAACTGAGACTGCTCTTTTAAGGATTTTTAAAGATGTTTTATTAGCGACAGATAAGGGTGATCTGGTAGTTCTTCTGTTGTTGGATTTAACTGCAGCTTTTGACAACGTGGATCACCAGGTTCTGCTTGATCGATTGGATCATTGGGTGGGGTTAACTGGTGAAGCCCTTCAGTGGATGGATTCAGTCAGCATGGTTCCTTACTCATCTAAATCTCATCCCCTGAGGTGGGGGGGTACCCCAGGGGTCTGTGTTGGGCCTGTTCTCTCTTTATTTACTGCTATTGGGAAAGCTCCTTTGGAAACACATGGTGCATTTCCATCTGTATGCAGATGATTGCAGATCTACACTCACCTAAAGGATTATTAGGAACACCTGTTAAATTTCTTCTTGATGTAATTATCTAATCAACCAATCACATGGCAGTTGCTTGAATGTATTTAGGGGTGTGGTCCTGGTCAAGACAATCCCCTGAACTCCAAACTGAATGTCAAACTGGGAAAGAAAGGTGATTTAAGCCATTCTGAGCGTGTCATGATTGTTGGTGCCAGACGGTCTGAGTATTTCACAATCTGCTCAGTTACTGGGATTTTCACGCACAACCATTTCTAGGGTTTACAAAGAATGATGTGAAAAGGTAAAAACATCCAGTATGCAGCAGTCCTGTGGGTGAAAATGTCTTGTTGATGCTAGAAGTCAGAGGAGAATGGGCCGACTGATTCAAGCTGATAGAAGAACAACTTTGACTGAAATAACCTCATTACAACCGAGGAATGCAGCAAAGCATTTGTAAAGCTACAACACGCACAACCTTGAGGTGGATGGGCTACAACAGCAGAAGACCCCACCAGGTACCACTCATCTCCACTACAAATAGGAAAAAGAGGCTACAATTTGCACGAGCTCACCAAAATTGGACAGTTGAAGACTGTAAAAATGTTTCCTGGTCTGATGAGTCTGGATTTCTGTTGAGACATTCAAATAGTAGAGTCAGAATCTGGTGTAAACAGAATGAGAACATGGATCCATCATGTCTTGTTATCACTATGCAGGCTGGTGGTGGTGGTGTCATGGTGTGGGGGATGTTTTCTTGGTACACTTTAGGCCCCTTAGTGCCAATTGGGCATCGTTTAAATACCACGGTCTACCTGAGCATTGTTTACTGACCATGTCCAGGTCCAGGTCCAGGCTCCATTTTATCTTTCCAGTTTACTTTTAAAATATTCTCCCCAAAAACCCCTTCCTTCCTCAGACCAGTGTGTGTTGCTGGTTCCAAGAACCAGATGTCAGTCTTGGGGCGGCTGTGTGTCAGAGATGCTACGTCTGTACAGAGTTTTAAAGCCAAGTTGTTCCTCCCGTGTCATATCTTCTGATTAGCTGCTCCTTGTTTTTATTGTTTATTTTTACTGTTTTATCATTTTATGACTGTATCTTTTATTTTTTTTTATATTTGCACTTCTGGTGTAAAACACTTTGGGCCTCCTTGAATGGTAGTGGAACGTGCATGTCATGTTATCGACCCCCTTAAGAAGACGTGGCTGAAAAAATCTCTTCTCTTGTGCACAAGTTGTTATTTTTTCCCCCAGTTATAATTTGTTTCAGTCTATTTACAGACACATAAAACTACAGACTTTGTGGTATTTATTGAGCTTTCTTACTGATTATTCTGATCTAATCAAACTGCAATAAATCCAGATGTGTGGAGCTCAGCAGAGGAGAACTAGCTACTCCCCATCCTACTGACTCCCCTGGTGGTCTTTACAGCTTCTGTTCCAATTGGCTCCTTATTGTCTCAGGGAGTGAGTGGATCACACGATCTGATGCAGCTTTACTCAGTGGACAAAAATGAAAGTCATTGATGGATGTGTGCATGTGTGTGGGCACTGGTTCTGCATGGGTAAGTGTGCATTGGGACTTAACGGCTCTGCTCAGTTAATTTAATGAAGGTGATAAAGAAAAAACAACCAAGTAAAATCTAAATCATCATGACTGAGACCCCCCTCCATCTCTTTAATCTGAGGAGATGTTTTTAAATCTTATAACTTTTATACATATATTATATTTATGTCAAACCCTGAGATGAACAGACGTATCTGCAGACACTCAACATTTTTGGGTTTTTAACACATCTAAAAAGCTGATCGTCGGCTAAAATGTGTTGATGTTTGGTTGAAAGGTGGAATTTTAGAAGACGTCCAAATCTGTGTTACAAGAACAACTAACGTCACACTAATCATAATAAAAATACATTTTATTTATTAAGCACTTTTCACCATGCGACATAAAAACAGTAAAAACAGACCATCACTAAACTGGATTTGCTGAACAATAAAACACTTGAATTCTGATTCAATCAACTTAATGTCAAACAAATTGTTTCATCTTAATAAGATTTTTGACAACTAATGAAAACAAAATAATAAAAGCAGAGGGGATTTGGGGAATTATGTTCTATATTAATCACCAGCTTGGATGTTTAGCTACACACGTGTTTTCTTCTCAGCTTGTCTGTCTACATATTATCATCATACTGAGGACCAAACACTTTTCTAAGGCTCATGTGTATCTTGGTGTTGTGAAACAAGAACAAAATTATTAGTGTGAATGATGGAAGCATTGACAGTATATGTTTATCTTTATTATTCTTATTCTTCCATACATTTTTTGGCACGCTACTCCTTCAACCATTTTTGGCCGATTTGAACCGTTAAACTCTTAAAGAGTCCCTTCCATTAAAAACAGTTTTTCTGAGGTTTCTGTTGAATATTTTAGCTCCACAGGTGTTCTTACCTTCATAGTGGGTGTGAAAACAGGTCAACAACTTCTCTTTCAGTTTTAATCTCTCAAACTACGCAGGTGGTGATAACACCCGAGTTCTCCCGAGTTCTAACGACCTGTATCTGTTTCATCTTCCATCATTCACAACTCCTTTGTTCGTTAGTATTCATCAGCTCCTGCAGTTGAAACCACGCCTAGCATGCTGCTGGCTAAAAGCTGTTAGCATAACGCCTAGCATGCTGCTAGCTAAACGCTGTTAGCATAACGCCTAGCATGCTGCTGGCTAAAAGCTGTTAGCAAAAGACGTAACAAACAGGAAGAGAGAACGTCTGATGTTACCATGCGCAGCGGGGCAGGAAACAGTATTCTTTGCTCTGATAGGCTAGTTTGTTAACCAATCAGAGTCCAGCAAATTCGAACAACAAATATGAACGAGCTGCTGACGAAGCAGCTGAAGCAGCCTGACGGAAGGAGCTGGAACCACCCGAATTTTAATGCAGACAGATTGAAAGGTCTGTTAATCAGTGTTTCCTGACGTTTTTTAGATATAAAATGTTTCATATTACTGGTTAATACTTAAGAAATAACCACAAAGTCCTGAAATGTGTATGAAATGGATTCTTTAAGCTCTTTTAGGACATTACAGCTATGACTTTTGGTATTGATATCTCTTAAACTTTTAAAATTATTAAACTATTTGTGCCTTTTTTTGCCCCATTGAAATACATTGAAAATTTTTCAAATCATTAAACTTTCTTCAACTTTTTCAACTCTTTCACCTTTTTTAACTACTTGAGCTCTCTTCAAGTTTTAAACTACACCTTTAGATATTGATATAACTTCAACTTTAAAAAGTATTTAAGTTTGTGAACCCTTTTAGCTCTATTGAAATGCATTCAAATCTTTCAACTCTTCCAACTCTTCAACTATTTCAGCTCTCTTCAACTTAGAAACTAAATTCAACGTTTTCAGCTGCATTTCACTCATTTTTTTCAGCTACCAGCATTCACACTGCATTTCCACAGGAAATGCAATTTTTCTAGTTTTTTAAAGTTCGATGCATTTCTTCTATTAGCAGGTGATTGAGATGTACCTTGATAAAAATAATTGCTGAACTGATTTTAAGAGGTAAAGTTCTGCATAATAAGTGGACTATTTAATAACTTGTAGGAGTACTAGAGCAGTAAGACGGACCTCAGCTACTTCCTCTTCTTCTTGCTCCTTACACTGTAATCTATCCTGTGACTTCCATCCTGTGAAGCACACTCATTTAGATGTCTGTAAGGATGCATCCTAACCCCAACGCATTTAAAAGAAAATAATGAGGAAGAAACAAAAATGTGCTACCGTATATACTCGAGTATGAGTCGGTTTTTTGAGGAGTAAACTTCAGGTCTGAAGAGGGGTTCTGACTTATAAGCGAGATATCGGGAAGAAGTAGTTTTTTTTTTCAGAGGAAAATGTTGACAGCTTGGGGACTTGAGCAAGTACTCGGTGGAGCGAATGATGTTTCTTATCAGCGTGGATTATAAAAGACACGTTATATCTTTTTAATAAATATATTGTTACATCCCAGGCTCGAAATGGGCTGCAACAAAAGGTAAATTAAAAAGGTAAAACAACAAACTAAGGATGCATGTGGAGAGAAAAAGCTCCACAGAATTTATTCAATAACAACTCTCTCCGTAGCTGAAACCCGCGCTCCCTCTCTCGCTCCTCGACCTGAAGACGTGCCAGGAGGGAGTGGACTCCACAGAAAAAGCGTCAAACCCTGGTAACGTGACTGATTTCCCCTCGTCTTTAGTGACAGGTGTGATCAATTTCTGCGACACACCTCCCTCACGCTGCAGAACAGCCTTACCTGCGGAAACGCCCGATGCTTCACCTGTAAGCGCATCTGCTACTTATACTTGATGATATGAACCAGCGTAAAAAATGAATATATATTCCTGACACAAACTGATTCTGACACCGACTTATACGCGGGTCAAAGCTAAATTCCTCAGTTTTTCTGCTGAGAAAGAGGTCCGACTTCTACGCGAGTATATACGGTAATATAAATAAAATAATGATTCTAATTCTTGGCCAGTCTAAATGTTCATGCTGGTTTTAGTTGGAGTGTTTGTGAGTCTGTGTGTGTGTAAGTGTGTGTCTGTTGCAGCAGCATCAATTTTTAAAGCTAATCTCATTAGACCTCAGATTCCTTTCAGACTCTTTTAATTAAATGATGAATGGGCTCCCAGCTGCCTGTTAAATAATGCTGCTTGTGACATCATGAACTAGTGGGTGTGCACGAGAGGCACAACATAAGGCAGATATCCTTTAAAAAGATAGAAGGGGAAACATTCAGCAGAGGGAATGTTTGGTTTCACACACACACACCATCTGCTCATACATTTAATATGCAGAGCATTATTAGAAGCTCCTGCTGCTCTGTGGAGGGAAGATGAGTTTAAAAGCTGTTCAAACTTAAAAAACCTTTCGATCATCTTCCGACTAAAATCCCACAGTCTGATATATTGGTGAAGAGGGAGGAGATGAGGATGTCTTTACTATGAGAAGAGACGGGGTGTTGGAGGAAAGCCAGAGACTAAAGGCTGTAGCACACAATGAGAACTACAGGTAAACCAGAGGACAGGTAGTTTGCCTCAGGCTCCAGACAGCATAGATACTGCTATAAGGAACACCCATAATCCTTCTTGTATCTCATTCCTCCCCCCGTTTGCCCCGGCCAGCACTCTTAGGCTGTCTCTGTATCAGATTGCTGAACTCACAATAGGCCCTGAATCATCACTCTGTAGCCAGCGAGACCCAGTGAGAGGTAGAAACAGGCTGGCAGGGGAAAAGAGAAGACACATCAGAGTGCGACACTGCCCAACAGATCCAGCATAAAGCTCACTAATAATAATAATAATAATAATAATAATAATAATAATAATAATAATACTGTGCAGTTGTGAGAAATAACATACTCAGATTAAAGTATGTGCAGCTGGGTTGATTAAAGGACAGATATGTTCCAGATGTGCATGAATGTTGTCACATAGAAACAACAACCAATGAAAACATTGGTATTTACAGAATGAAAAGATTGTGCAGACATCAGTGTGCAAGTAGCAGCTGAGTTCATGTGGACCGACTGAGGAAGTGGAGCAGTCTAATGCTGAAGGCGCTCTCCAGTTCAGCAGCTACATGTATGAGGTGGGAGATGCTGTCCAGTAATGATGTTATTATACTGAGAGAAACGTTCATAATGACACATCGTTAAGGGTGAAGCATCTATTTCATTTTGTTAAATACACGGCTGAGTTTTCAGCTCCGTCCTGAAATCTAAAAATGGATTTGCATCAACTCATAAAATAAAGTTGAAGGGACAGAAGTTAAAATATTATGAATTATAACTTTACTAAATCTAAGCAGGAAAGTGAGTTTCTGGGTCTCAGTCCTCATGGCTCTACCCCCCCCCCCACACACACACCCAAGCCTTNGTATCTCATTCCTCCCCCCGTTTGCCCCGGCCAGCACTCTTAGGCTGTCTCTGTATCAGATTGCTGAACTCACAATAGGCCCTGAATCATCACTCTGTAGCCAGCGAGACCCAGTGAGAGGTAGAAACAGGCTGGCAGGGGAAAAGAGAAGACACATCAGAGTGCGACACTGCCCAACAGATCCAGCATAAAGCTCACTAATAATAATAATAATAATAATAATAATAATACTGTGCAGTTGTGAGAAATAACATACTCAGATTAAAGTATGTGCAGCTGGGTTGATTAAAGGACAGATATGTTCCAGATGTGCATGAATGTTGTCACATAGAAACAACAACCAATGAAAACATTGGTATTTACAGAATGAAAAGATTGTGCAGACATCAGTGTGCAAGTAGCAGCTGAGTTCATGTGGACCGACTGAGGAAGTGGAGCAGTCTAATGCTGAAGGCGCTCTCCAGTTCAGCAGCTACATGTATGAGGTGGGAGATGCTGTCCAGTAATGATGTTATTATACTGAGAGAAACGTTCATAATGACACATCGTTAAGGGTGAAGCATCTATTTCATTTTGTTAAATACACGGCTGAGTTTTCAGCTCCGTCCTGAAATCTAAAAATGGATTTGCATCAACTCATAAAATAAAGTTGAAGGGACAGAAGTTAAAATATTATGAATTATAACTTTACTAAATCTAAGCAGGAAAGTGAGTTTCTGGGTCTCAGTCCTCATGGCTCTACCCCCCCACACACACACCCAAGCCTTGTTGTTGTGTCCTTCACCAGACCAGAGTTCTTCCACAGCTTGTTAGTTTTATTTCAGTGTTGTTATAAATGATGACAGGGACAATAAAAACACAGAACTTTAACATTGATGTGAATTCAAAGTAACACGAGAACAAAATGGGACATCTTCATGCTTTTTGGTTTTTCCTTTTTAATGATAATAGGATTCCTGGTTGTAGGAACTGTTTTTCTGATGATTTTTATTTCCTGACTGGTCATTCCTTTACTCACATCTCTGTATAATATTAAAACATGTTTGTTGAGATCTATTTTTTTATCGTAAGTGTTACATCAGAGTCAAAAAGAGATGCAACATTTAACATCTTGATCATTAGATCAACTGATACGGGAAACAACTGGAAACAAGTTCTGGAGCCTCTGTGTGTCCTTCATTTCTTACTCTACTTTATTTCAGTGTTTTATCTTCTATCTGCAAAACAATATGAAAAACTTTCAACTCTTAAAACAGTGTGTTAAGTTGCATGTGTTTCATGTGTAGCATGTGTTGCATGTGTTGCATGTGTTTCATGTTTTTCATGTATTTCATGTGTTGCATGTGTTTCATGTTTTTCATGTGTTTCATGTGTTGCATGTTTTTCATGTGTTGCATGTTTTTCATGTGTTGCATGTTTTTCATGTGTTGTACGTGTTTCATGTGTTGTATGTGTTTCATGTGTTGCATGTTTTTCATGTGTTTCATGTGTTACATGTGTTTCATGTGTTGCATGTATTTCATGTGTTGCATGTGTTGCATGTGTTTCATGTGTTGTATGTGTTTCATGTGTTGTATGTGTTTCATGTGTTGCATGTGTTTCATGTGTTTCATGTGTTTCATGTTTTTCATGTGTTGCATGCGTTTCATGTGTTGCATGTTTTTCATGTGTTGCATGTTTTTCATGTGTTGCATGTGTTTCATGTGTTGCGTGTTTTTCATGTGTTGCGTGTGTTTCATGTGTTGCGTGTTTTTCATGTGTTTCATGTGTTGCATGTGTTTCATGTGTTGCATGTATTTCATGTGTTGCATGTGTTGTATGTGTTTCATGTGTTGAATGTGTTTCGTGTGTTGTATGTGTTTCATGTGTTGCATGTGTTTCATGTGTTGCAAGTGTTTCATGTGTTGCATGTGTTGCATGTTTTTCATGTGTTGCATGTTTTTCATGTGTTGCGTGTGTTTCATGTGTTGCGTGTGTTTCATGTGTTGCGTGTGTTTCATGTGTTGCATGTGTTTCATGTGTTGCATGTTTTTCATGTGTTGCATGTGTTTCATGTGTTGCATGTTTTTCATGTGTTGCATGTGTTGTATGTGTTTCATGTGTTGTATGTGTTTCATGTGTTGCATGTTTTTCATGTGTTTCATGTGTTGCATGTGTTTCATGTGTTGCATGTGTTGTATGTGTTTCATGTGTTGCATGTGTTTCGTGTGTTGTATGTGTTTCATGTGTTGCATGTGTTTCATGTGTTGCAAGTGTTTCATGTGTTGCATGTGTTGCATGTTTTTCATGTGTTTCATGTGTTGCATGTTTTTCATGTGTTGCACGTGTTTCATGTGTTGCATGTTTTTCATGTGTTGTATGTGTTTCATGTGTTGTATGTGTTTCGTGTGTTGTATGTGTTTCATGTGTTGCATGTGTTTCATGTGTTGCAAGTGTTTCATGTGTTGCATGTGTTGCATGTTTTTCATGTGTTGCATGTTTTTCATGTGTTGCGTGTGTTTCATGTGTTGCGTGTGTTTCATGTGTTGCGTGTGTTTCATGTGTTGCATGTGTTTCATGTGTTGCATGTGTTTCATGTGTTGCATGTGTTTCATGTGTTGCATGTGTTTCATGTGTTGCGTGTTTTTCATGTGTTTCATGTGTTGCATGTGTTTCATGTGTTGCATGTGTTTCATGTGTTGCATGTGTTGTATGTGTTTCATGTGTTGTATGTGTTTCATGTGTTTCATGTGTTTCATGTGTTTCATGTGTTTCATGTGTTGCATGTGTTGCATGTGTTTCATGTGTTGCGTGTGTTGCATGTGTTGCGTGTGTTTCATGTGTTTCGTGTGTTTCATGTGTTGCAAGTGTTTCATGTGTTGCATGTGTTGCATGTTTTTCATGTGTTGCATGTTTTTCATGTGTTGCGTGTGTTTCATGTGTTGCGTGTGTTTCATGTGTTGCGTGTGTTTCATGTGTTGCATGTTTTTCATGTGTTGCATGTTTTTCATGTGTTGAATGTGTTTCATGTGTTGTATGTGTTTCATGTGTTGCATGTGTTTCATGTGTTGCAAGTGTTTCATGTGTTGCATGTGTTTCATGTGTTGCATGTTTTTCATGTGTTACATGTTTTTCATGTGTTGCGTGTGTTTCATGTGTTGCGTGTTTTTCATGTGTTGCGTGTGTTTCATGTGTTGCGTGTGTTTCATGTGTTGCGTGTATTTCATGTGTTGCATGTTTTTCATGTGTTTCATGTGTTGCATGTGTTGCATGTGTTGTATGTGTTTCATGTGTTGCATGTGTTTCATGTGTTACATGTGTTGTATGTGTTTCATGTGTTTCATGTATTTCATGTGTTTCATGTGCAGGTTTGAACCCACTCGCTCTGTTTCTCCAGTAAAACCCAGAAGTTTGTTCGCAAACAAAGTTCTGAACGTGTGGACTTCCTGAATGACTGGAATCAGGTGGTTTTTACTTCTCCTGAAGTCTAAGGTGCATGTATACGAGGGAAATATTGACAGTTTTACAGAGAAAACATCAAAGTGATTCATAAATTGAGCATTTAGAAAACATGAAGCTCCAAATTCTTAATTATCTATGTAAAGTATGTTTACAACAGTAACGCTGCCCAATGAAGGAAACGAAGTATCTGCTGTGACTGAAACGCTGATGAAACTTCTATTTACAAATGAAGGAAATACATTTTGTGGTAGAGACCTGAGTTACAGCCCATCTGTCCTCTCTGTCCCATCTGTCCTCTCTGACTCTGTGCTGCAGAGACAGAAATCTGATCTCCCAGCAGAGGAAGTTCTCACTGCAGGCGGGGCGTGAAGGTTCCTCCAGAACCAAAACACAACTTCATTTCCTTTTCACCAAAAAATGAGGAAACACACTTGTTTTTAACCAAATATCAAGATACTGATCCAGATAAAACCCGACTTCTGCTCTCCAAATCTGACAGTCAGAAAAAAGCTTTACTCACACATTCAGAAATCACACACACAAGAACATTCGATCCTAATCTACTGTGCTTGGGTCTATATATTGTTTCATTTCTCCACTAAATATTCCACCACACACGTTCACATGTGAGTACTGCGCGTCTTTACTCTCCAATATTTTTCCTCTGATTCACCTGTGCGTCACATTCTGCGTCAGTCAGTACTCAGACAGTTAAAAACATGGGCATGTTAAGATTTATCACAAGGAATGTACACGGAGCTGGTTCCAGAGGAAAGAGGTTAAAGATCTTTAACCATCTTAGTAAATTGAGGGCAGACGTTGTCTTGTTACAACAAACTCACAAACCAGCTGCAGCTCCAGAGCATCTCATGAGTTCCCTCATGTTTTCTCAGCCGGCTTTAACTCCAGACAACGAGAAGTCGCGATTTTAGTACACAAAAACATACATTTCACAGTTTTAAATACAGTTACAGATCCTGAGAGTAGATTTATAATTATCAAAATATCAGTCCAGAACCAAATATTGTGCATTGCTAGTATTTATGGAGCAAATGTTGATGAGCATCCGTTTTTTCATGCTTTTTTTTCTGCACTCGCTGAACACTCAGACTGTTCACTGGTTGTGGGGGCGATCTGGTTTCTATGAAGAAATGGACCGGTTAAGTTCAGCAGAGACTCGGCGCTGCTGGCAGTCAAATAGTGTAATCAAACAGTACATGAGTGATTATGGGATTTGTGATGCATGGCGGTTTCTTCACCCCGATGATAAGAAATACACTTTCTTCTCACATGTCCACCACTCTTACTCACGCCTGGATTACTTCTTAGTCAGTAGCTCACTTTTGAAGGACATTTCAGACTGTGAGATCCACCCTATAACTGTCAGTGATCATACTCCAGTTTCATTAACTCTGTTTAATAAAAATGTAACAGTTAAAACCTGGAGGTTTAATACATCACTGCTTAAAGATGAACTTTTCAATTATTTTAAAAATGAGTGGAACTCATTCTTAGAATTAAATGACCTAGCATGAACATCAGCATCTGTGCTCTGGGAGGCAGGAAAAGTTGTTATGAGAGGAAAAATAATCTTGTTCTTATCATTTAAGAAGAAAAAAGAAAATAAAGAAATTCAGGATTTAGAGGATAATGTTAAATCTTTGGAAGAAAAGTATGTCTCATCTCAAGATGAAGAAATACTGAATAAAATATGCAAAAACCTAGATTAGAACATTTTTAATGCAATAATAAATCAAGTCAGTTCTCAACCAAACAATTAAAAACAAATAAGGAAAAAACAACTATCTTTGCTGTTAAAGATACAAATATGATCCAGTAAGGATTAATAATACCTTCAGAGACTTCTATAATACTCTTTATTCCCCACAAATAAATCCATCAAATGAAGAGATCAACCATTTTTTAGATAAAATAACACTTCGCAAAACTAGAGCTTAATGAAATTATTAATAAAAAAACTAAATTCTTAGTACAAAAACCTAGATTAGAACATTTTTAATGCAATAATAAATCAAGTCAGTTCTCAACCAAACAATTAAAAACAAATAAGGAAAAAACAACTATCTTTGCTGTTAAAGATACAAATATGATCCAGTAAGGATTAATAATACCTTCAGAGACTTCTATAATACTCTTTATTCCCCACAAATAAATCCATCAAATGAAGAGATCAACCATTTTTTAGATAAAATAACACTTCTCAAACTTTCAGACAATCATAAAACAAATCTAGACTCACCATTAACATCAGCTGAACTCCAGGAAGCCCTTAAAAACATGCTTAATAAAAAGGTTCCAGGTCCAGATGAATTTCCATCTGAGTTCTATAAAGAATTCTGGACTGGCACCAACATTCCAGAGAATGTTGAAGGAAATACAAGATAATGGCATAATACCACCAAACATAAATACTGCCAACATCTGTCTGTTACTTAAACCAGATACAGACCCTGTACTTCCCACCAGCTATCGCCCAATTTCACTTATAAATGTGGACCTTAAAATAATCTGTAAAGCCTTAGCTAAAAGGTAACACCTTTCATTATTCACCCGGACCAAACGGGTTTCATAAAAGGGAGGCATTCATCCACAAATACACGAAGATTATTTAATTTAATAGACTATGCTTACATTAACAATGTTGAAACTACAATACTATCTCTAGATGCAGAAAAAGCTTTTGATAGTGTCAACTGGAAATTTTTATTTGCAGTCATGCACAAATTTGGATTAGGAAACTCATTTATAAATTGGTTAAAAATATTGTATAACTCTACAAAAGCCAGTGTGAGAACAAATGATCAAACATCTGTTAGTTTCAATCTCCAAAGGGACACTAGACAAGGATGTCCTCTTTCACCCTCATTGTTTGCTATATTTATTGAACCACTAGCAGCAGCAATTAGGCAAAATAAAGATATTAAAGGCATAGAGTGCAAGAACATGAAACATAAAATATGTCTCTATGCCGATGATGTGCTTTTATTTCTCAAGCAATCACAAACTTCCCTTAATAAGGTAATTACATTTATAAATTCTTTTTCAAATGTGTCAGATTATTCAATGAATTGGTTAAAATCTACAGCTATGCCAGTTAATTGTTTATTTCATAATTCTCCTATAATACAACTTCAAACAGGTAATGTTAAATATCTGGGTATTAATGTTTCCCCCAGGATTCCAGAATGAATACAGCTAAACTACACCCCACTTCTTAAAAAAGTTAATGATGATCTTACTAGATGGAGCACCTTACCTATATCACTCATGGGTTAGGGTTGCTTCAATAAAAATGATGATTTTTACCAAGAATCAACTATCTATTTACAATGATCCCAACTAGTCCACCACTGGAATGGTTTAAATCACTGGACTCATATACACTCACCTAAAGAATTATTAGAAACACCTGTTCAATTTATGCTTAATGTAATTATCTAATCAACCAATCACATGGCAGTTGCTTGAATGTATTTAGGGGTGTGGTCCTGGTCAAGACAATCCCCTGAACTCCAAACTGAATGTCAGAATGGGAAAGAAAGGTGATTTAAGCTATTTTGAGCGTGTCATGGTTGTTGGTACCAGACGGTCTGAGTATTTCACAATCTGCTCAGTTACTGGGATTTTAACCCACAACCATTTCTAGGGTTTACAAAGAATGATGTGAAAAGGGAAAAACATGCAGTATGCAGCAGCTTGTTGATGCTAGAGGTCAGAGGAGAATGGGCCGACTGATTCAAGCTGATAGAAGAACAACTTTGACTGAAATAACCTCATTACAACCGAGGAATGCAGCAAAGCATTTGTAAAGCTACAACACACACAACCTTGAGGTGGATGGGCTACAACAGCAGAAGACCCCACCAGGTACCACTCATCTCCACTACAAATAGGAAAAAGAGGCGACAATTTGCACGAGTTCACCAAAATTGGACAGTTGAAGACTGTAAAAATGTTTCCTGGTCTGATGAGTCTGGATTTCTGTTGAGACATTCAAATGGTAGAGTCAGAATTTGGTGTAAACAGAATGAGAACATGGATCCATCATGTCTTGTTACCACTGTGCAGGCTGGTGGTGGTGGTGTCATGGTGTGGGGGATGTTTTCTTGGTACACTTCAGGCCCCTTAGTGCCAATAGGGCATCGTTTAAATACCACGGTCTACCTGAGCATTGTTTCTGACCATATTCATCCCTTCATGACCACCATGTACCATCCTCTGATGGCTACTTCCAGCAGGATAATGTACCATGTCATAAAGCTTGAATCATTTCAAACTGGTTTCTTGAACATGACAATGAGTTCACTGTACTACAATGGCCTGATATACATGATATACTGACAAGAATCTCCTCTGGTTCTCTTTAGCTGAGCTGTAGCAAAAAAAAAAAAATAGGAAAAAAAAAAGCTTCACAATAATAACTTTAATATTAACTTTTGAATATTAACTGATCTAATACTGGACAGATTCCTGTGTTTCCACAAATATGTTCAGATTTGATTATATAAAAAGTTCTATTTAAATTTATTTGCAGTAAATAATAAAGTAACGCAGCAAACTGTTTGATCTCTACTGAACAATCAGCCTTAATGTGAGAAGCTCTCCACTCAGAGGACCTCAGATGACCTCAGGCATGGGGTATGTGTAAAACAGAGAAACACCTACACGCATGCAGCAGACACCCCAGCACACGTATCATGCGGTTTCCTGTCTGGTCTTTCCCCCTTCAGACGGCCCACGCTAGTTCTGGATTTCTACATGAATTCTGCTGTTTCATTCTGTCATCAAACGCCCGGCTGCACATCCTGCAGCTAGCTAACAGGTCGGCTCTGACCTCTTGACCTCACACCTAGTTATCTTTTCCAGGCTGGACAGACTCTGTCTCATCTTTGTGTGCACCTTATAAATGAACTGACCTGGTTTCGTAAATTAAAAAAACATCAAACATGAAGACGATGTAAGTTCTTTTTTCCCAATAAAGTTTTCTGTCTGCAGTCTGACAACTTCTGCTGACTTCACCCAGTTTCACCAAAGTTCAAATGTGGACTTTCACATTTGTACTCTTTTAAACCTTTATTTGGAAGAAATGACTGATGATGTCACAATAAAACAAGAGAGAGCAGGAGGAGGAAGTCAGATCCTGACATCAATGTCAAACTGGAGCCTGCTGCACAGAAGTAACTCAAACTGTTATGGTGCGTTCACACCGGCCCAACCGTCAACGTCAGAAGCGGCAAGTTTACATGTAAAGTCTATGGTGGAGTCCGTCAGAGGAGCGTCAGAGTCTCTGCGTCGCTTTGTGAGCGTTAGCAGCATCAACTTTTCAAGCTTTTCAAGCGTTTCAGGCGTTGACGCTTGAAACACTTGAAACGTGAGCAACGCAGAAGTTCAGCTAGCTGAACTTTTGACGCTCTTGAAGCGGCATGTCAACCAATCAGCGTGTCCCATCGTAGTGACGTACCTGAATGAAGCAGGAAGTCTTCAAACTGGGCACGGGACAGACGGAAGTAGCGCTGGAAGCTAACCTCATCCATATGTAGCTCCTGAAGCAAATGGTTTAACTCCTCAAACTCAGAACACATCTGAAGAATGGTGTGTATCCACAAACGGAGTAAATAAAGCCAAGCCACTCTCTCTATATGATCCGCCATAGCTCAGAACATTCGATAACAAAGGAAACCCCGCCTTCGTGCATTTCTTAACAGTCAGGTGTTACGAGCTTCAATTTTCAAGTGTTAAACTTGAAGTGTTATGAACGTTGCTTGACGTTGACAAAGCTGCCGGTGTGAACGCACCAGCGTGCCACTCAGCTCGTACATGAGGACCTTAGATGATGTTAAATCTTTCTTAAAGACACATCTTTTTATGTTGGCTTTTAATTCTAGAGAGCAGAACCATTAGCACAGCCCTGTCTTTTATTATTGTATTTTATTATTGTTTTTGAGATAACTCTTGTTTATTTTAAATTCACCTGTACAGCACTTTGGTTTTAAAACTCTTTATAAATAAAGCTTGATTGATTGACAGACATTATAATGATGTGTAACCAATTTGACACAGAAATCCTTTGAATTCATATTAACTCATTAAATTCTAAAGCAAATTTCAGAAATATTAAAAAATGCAGATGTTTCTTTTTAACGAGTCTTCGCACTTGTAAAGCAATCACATTTAACAATATGGCTTCATAAAAAACTGCTACTGCTCCTTTACACACTTCTTGGGCTTAAAGTAAAATTCTGTAGTCCGACAGCAGCTCAGGCGGAAAAGCAGTTCATGAACATCTGGTAACAAGAGGGTCACCGGTTTGAATCCTCGCTCCACCCAGAAAAAGATCACCTGGCCCCTGTGTCCTTGAGCAAGGCACTTCACCCATCCTGCCTTTTTGGTGGTGATCAGAGGGTCCAGTGGCTGTTTGGTGGAGGTCGGAGGGTCCGGTGGCTGTTTGGTGGTGGTCGGAGGGTCCGGTGGCTGTTTGGTGGTGGTCGGAGGGTCCGGTGCCTGTTTGGTGGTGGTCGGAGGGTCCGGTGCCTGTTTGGTGGAGGTCGGAGGGTCCGGTGCCTGTTTAGTGGTGGTTGGAGGGTCCGGTGCCTGTTTGGTGGTGGTCGGAGGGTATGGCAGCTGTTTGGTGGCGGTCGGAGGGTCCGGTGGCTGTTTGGTGGTGGTCAGAGGGTCTGGCGGCCGTTTGGTGGAGGTCAGAGGGTCCAGTGGCCGTTTGGTGGTGGTCGGAGGGTCCGGGGGCTGTTTGGTGGTGGTCAAAGGGTCCGGTGCCTGTTTGGTGGTGGTCAGAGGGTCCGGGGGCTGTTTGGTGGTGGTCAAAGGGTCCGGGGGCTATTTGGTGGTGGTCAGAGGGTCCGGTGGCTGTTTGGTGGTGGTCGGAGGGTATGGCAGCTGTTTGGTGGTGGTCGGAGGGTCCGGTGGTTGTTTGGTGGTGGTCGGAGGGTCCGGTGCCTGTTTGGTGGTGGTCGGAGGGTCCGGTGCCTGTTTGGTGGAGGTCGGAGGGTCCGGTGCCTGTTTGGTGGTGGTTGGAGGGTCGGTGGCTGTTTGGTGGTGGTCGGAGGGTATGGCAGCTGTTTGGTGGCGGTCGGAGGGTCCGGGGGCTGTTTGGTGGTGGTCAGAGGGTCCGGTGGCTGTTTGGTGGTGGTCAGAGGGTCCGGGGGCTGTTTGGTGGTGGTCAAAGGGTCCGGGGGCTTTTTGGTGGTGGTCAGAGGGTCCGGTGGCTGTTTGGTGGTGGTCAAAGGGTCCGGGGGCTATTTGGTGGTGGTCAGAGGGTCCGGGGGCTGTTTGGTGGTGGTCAGAGGGTCCGGTGGCTGTTTGGTGGTGGTCAAAGGGTCGGGGGCTATTTGGTGGTGGTAGGAGGGTCCGGTGCCTGTTTGGTGGTGCTCAGAGGGTCCGGTGGCTGTTTGGTGGTGGTCGGAGGGTCCGGTGGCTGTTTGGTGGTGGTTGGAGGGTCCGGTGCCTGTTTGGTGGTGGTCGGAGGGTATGGCAGCTGTTTGGTGGTGGTCGGAGGGTCCGGTGGTTGTTTGGTGGTGGTCGGAGGGTCCGGTGGCTGTTTGGTGGTGGTCGGAGGGTATGGCAGCTGTTTGGTGGCGGTCGGAGGGTCCGGTGGCTGTTTGGTGGTGGTCAAAGGGTCCGGTGCCTGTTTGGTGGTGGTCAGAGGGTCCGGGGGCTGTTTGGTGGTGGTCAAAGGGTCCGGGGCTTTTTGGTGGTGGTCGGAGGGTCCGGTGGTTGGTTGGTGGTGGTCGGAGGGTCCGGTGGCTGTTTGGTGGTGGTCGGAGGGTATGGCAGCTGTTTGGTGGCGGTCGGAGGGTCCGGTGGCTGTTTGGTGGTGGTCAGAGGGTCTGGCGGCCGTTTGGTGGTGGTCAGAGGGTCCAGTGGCCGTTTGGTGGTGGTCGGAGGGTCCGGGGGCTGGTTGGTGGTGGTAGGAGGGTCCGGTGCCTGTTTGGTGGTGCTCAGAGGGTCCGGGGGCTGTTTGGTGGTGGTCAAAGGGTCCGGGGGCTGTTTGGTGGTGGTCAGAGGGTCCGGTGGCTGTTTGGTGGTGGTCAAAGGGTCCGGGGGCTATTTGGTGGTGGTCGGAGGGTCCGGTGCCTGTTTGGTGGAGGTCGGAGGGTCCGGTGCCTGTTTGGTGGTGGTCGGAGGGTCCGGGGGCTATTTGGTGGTGGTCAGAGGGTCCGGGGGCTGTTTGGTGGTGGTCAGAGGGTCCGGTGGCTGTTTGGTGGTGGTCAAAGGGTCCGGGGGCTATTTGGTGGTGGTAGGAGGGTCCGGTGCCTGTTTGGTGGTGCTCAGAGGGTCCGGGGGCTGTTTGGTGGTGGTCGGAGGGTCCGGTGGTTGTTTGGTGGTGGTCGGAGGGTCCGGTGCCTGTTTGGTGGAGGTCGGAGGGTCCGGTGCCTGTTTGGTGGTGGTTGGAGGGTCCGGTGCCTGTTTGGTGGTGGTCGGAGGGTATGGCAGCTGTTTGGTGGTGGTCGGAGGGTCCGGTGCCTGTTTGGTGGTGGTTGGAGGGTCCGGTGCCTGTTTGGTGGTGGTCGGAGGGTATGGCAGCTGTTTGGTGGTGGTCGGAGGGTCCGGTGGTTGTTTGGTGGTGGTCGGAGGGTCCGGTGGCTGTTTGGTGGTGGTCGGAGGGTCCGGTGCCTGTTTGGTGGTGGTCGGAGGGTACGGTGGCTGTTTGGTGGTGGTCGGAGGGTCCGGTGGCTGTTTGGTGGTGGTCGGAGGGTCCGGTGCCTGTTTGGTGGAGGTCGGAGGGTCCGGTGCCTGTTTGGTGGTGGTTGGAGGGTCCGGTGCCTGTTTGGTGGTGGTCGGAGGGTATGGCAGCTGTTTGGTGGTGGTCGGAGGGTCCGGTGGTTGTTTGGTGGTGGTCGGAGGGTCCGGTGGCTGTTTGGTGGTGGTCGGAGGGTCCGGTGCCTGTTTGGTGGTGGTCGGAGGGTATGGCAGCTGTTTGGTGGCGGTCGGAGGGTCCGGTGCCTGTTTGGGGGTGGTTGGAGGGTCCGGTGCCTGTTTGGTGGTGGTCGGAGGGTATGGCAGCTGTTTGGTGGTGGTCGGAGGGTCCGGTGGTTGTTTGGTGGTGGTCGGAGGGTCCGGTGGCTGTTTGGTGGTGGTCGGAGGGTCCGGTGCCTGTTTGGTGGAGGTCGGAGGGTCCGGTGCCTGTTTGGTGGTGGTCAGAGGGTCTGGCGGCCGTTTGGTGGTGGTCAGAGGGTCCAGTGGCCGTTTGGTGGTGGTCGGAGGGTCCGGGGGCTGTTTGGTGGTGGTCAAAGGGTCCGGTGCCTGTTTGGTGGTGGTCAGAGGGTCCGGGGGCTGTTTGGTGGTGGTCAAAGGGTCCAGGGCTTTTTGGTGGTGGTCAGAGGGTCCGGTGGCTGTTTGGTGGTGGTCAAAGGGTCCGGGGGCTATTTGGTGGTGGTAGGAGGGTCCGGTGCCTGTTTGGTGGTGCTCAGAGGGTCCGGGGGCTGTTTGGTGGTGGTCGGAGGGTCCGGTGGTTGTTTGGTGGTGGTCGGAGGGTCCGGTGGCTGTTTGGTGGTGGTCGGAGGGTCCGGTGGCTGTTTGGTGGTGGTCGGAGGGTATGGCAGCTGTTTGGTGGCGGTCGGAGGGTCCGGTGGCTGTTTGGTGGTGGTCGGAGGGTCCGGTGGCTGTTTGGTGGAGGTCGGAGGGTCCGGTGCCTGTTTGGTGGTGGTCGGAGGGTCCGGTGCCTGTTTGGTGGTGGTCGGAGGGTATGGCAGCTGTTTGGTGGTGGTCGGAGGGTCCGGTGGTTGTTTGGTGGTGGTCGGAGGGTCCGGTGGCTGTTTGGTGGTGGCGGAGGGTCCGGTGCCTGTTTGGTGGAGGTCGGAGGGTCCGGTGCCTGTTTGGTGGTGGTTGGAGGGTCCGGTGCCTGTTTGGTGGTGGTCGGAGGGTATGGCAGCTGTTTGGTGGTGGTCGGAGGGTCCGGTGGTTGTTTGGTGGTGGTCGGAGGGTCCGGTGCCTGTTTGGTGGAGGTCGGAGGGTCCGGTGCCTGTTTGGTGGTGGTTGGAGGGTCCGGTGCCTGTTTGGTGGTGGTCGGAGGGTTTGGTGGCTGTTTGGTGGTGGTCGGAGGGTCCGGTGGTGGTTTGGTGGTGGACAGAGGGTCCGGGGGCTGTTTGGGGGTGGTCGGAGGGTCCGGTGGTTGTTTGGTGGTGGTCGGAGGGTCCGGTGGCTGTTTGGTGGTGGTCAGAGGGTCTGGCGGCCGTTTGGTGGAGGTCAGAGGGTCCAGTGGCCGTTTGGTGGTGGTCGGAGGGTCCGGGGGCTGTTTGGTGGTGGTCAAAGGGTCCGGTGCCTGTTTGGTGGTGGTCAGAGGGTCCGGGGGCTGTTTGGTGGTGGTCAAAGGGTCCGGGGGCTTTTTGGTGGTGGTCAGAGGGTCCGGTGGCTGTTTGGTGGTGGTCAAAGGGTCCAGGGGCTATTTGGTGGTGGTCAGAGGGTCCAGGGGCTGTTTGGTGGTGGTCGGAGGGAAGTGCTTTGGGGGTCGTAGGACCTGTATAAAGCACTGTACAAGTACACACCATTTACCATCAGTTCATGCAGTTGAGACCACTCCTGCAAAGTTAGCTGTTCAGTAAACATGGCCGACCGTTAGTGTTGTTGCTCCAGCTGGACTTACACAAAGTACATGTTGCTGAAAAATCCAGATTTGCAGGACAAATAGCTGCAGTTTATTTTTGTAGAGACTCCCAGAACTTGTAGTTAACTCTGCAGTGGGATCTGAGTGGTGGGGGGTGGGGTGGTCCTTTGCCGTTTTGTCTGCAGGCTCCTCCCACTCATAATTCCCGTCCGAGGGTGCTGGTCTAGATATTAAAGTTCCATCTCTGCTGGTTTTATGCAGGATGTTATTAGGTATGTTACTCAGACAGTCGTAGCGGTTTTGGTTCTGCTGGTTGTTTAAACAGAAAATGTTCTTTTATTTTTACAAGAAATTCTGGCTGCTTGGAGGTAAAATATGAAGAAAAAAGGGATGATTTAAGATTGTATTTAACTTGACCTTTGGGTCCTCTTCAGCTACTCCTGTTTCTGGTATTATCCTGTTCTAGTTTCTTATGTTATGTTGACGGTTTGTTTATTAATAACTTGACGTGACTCTTAAAAACACAAACGAAAGAGGTTTTTTCCAGCTTGAGAAGACGACGCTCAGCTTAGCTGTCAGCTAAACATTAATCTTACAAGAATCAGTGACACTGAAGTGAAATGGAAGCGTGCATGCCAAACCACTAGCGAGATGCCACGGGGTAGCTGTTACACTCCACACCTCTGTGATCCGTCTACGTCTTGTTGCTGGGCAGATTCTTTAGTGATGACCAAAGTACGACGGGACACGTCAGGTCTTTGGTTGGGCCGTGTTCGCACTGGACTTCCGCTGCTGCGTGTATGTTTGTGTGAATGTGTCTGTATGGCGTTGTAGGAGTGAAAGAGGGGTGCAACTTGAGCCCTGTCCTCCTCCTCCTGCTTGGTCCCTGTCTGTCTCACACACAGACCAGGACAGCTGAGGCCTCTCCCAGCTACAGCTGAAAGAACTTTCTTGCTCTTTTTTAATCACGTTTTCTTCTTCCATTTCATTTAAATCCTGTAAGGCTCCCAGGGGTCCACACAAACCGCTGCTCCCCATGTCTGAGACTGGAGAATCTATTCATGGTTCTGATGGATCACCCGTTTGGATCAGGACTCAATATCTTCTTGGTTTTTCTCTGAAGTTTCAAGACCGAAGCATCAACATGAGTTGAAGTCTTAAAGCATCACCCTAAAACACCTGCACAAAAACCCATTATTGATAATTGATATTTTATTGCTCCCCTTTGGGGAAAGGATTGTTCTACATTTGACCCATCGCTGCAGAGTGAAGTTCATCTGTACGGCGCTCGGGGGCAGGGCACCTCCCAATCAGAGGACAACCGCCTTCCCCATTGGGCTACAGCCACTCTGCACTATCATCCTTTCTAAATAAACATATGACACTTAAACAAGCATTACAATGTTATCCATCGTCTGGCCCCGCCCCAAACACTTTACAGTTCTCCCCAAGGACCCCAGACAGCAGGCGGTCCCCGCAGCAGGCAGGCAGCCAGAGAGGTAGCCTGATCGTAACCCAGATGACGTGCGATGGATGTGGTGAGAAAAAGGGCGGGGTGGAGGAAGTAAGGGGTGAGGTGGAGGTGGAAGGAGATCAGGTATCAACAGATAACTCCCTGAAAGTGTGTGTGTGAGATCTGGGTCGTTTTCTTTGCTACCTGAGACACGCCTGTTTTAATGAAGCACTGTGGGGAAATCATTAGTAACTTTCTGTTCCAATTTCAAAAGATGTAAAAACACAAGAATGAATCAGGTAAAGACTCGATTCAAGTCCGTGTCCCTGAAGAGAAAAACCACTTTCTGACAACCAAAATAATCAAGTTTGAAGGCTGTTTAATACTTTGAATTAAGTGTGAGTTATAAAGTCATAAATGTTTGGAACAAGATGAAAGACAGATGAAAAGAAACACAGAGATGTTGTGATTGCATGAGAGACAAAAACCAGCACTGAGAAATCCCATTTTCTGCTTGTAAAGTAAACACAACTTGGAAACCTGCTTTGAGAGAAAAGTTTTCATGTACGGCCACCAACACACAGAACCAGAAGCATCTGCCATGTTTCACGTGAATCAGCAGTAACACAAGAAAGTCCATTACCATGAAAATAAAGGGATTCGTGTCACTGAGTGAGCGTCTGTTTTCCACAGACGAGGAGAGAATTTCAGAAATCTGATCCATCACCTGAACATGAAGCACACAACCATGAAGCAAACACTTCTCAGATGTTAAGTGATCAGAATTATTTAATTTCTACTCATGCAACCTGAAGGTTATTTGCATTCTAGCAGTTTTACTACCGATACTTCAGGGACAGACAGTGTAACGTGGGTCACAGCTGGAGGCTTCAGAAGTATTTCTCATTACAAACACGCTTTTAAATGTTACGTTAGAACTGAAGTTATGAGAGAGATTATCCCCCTAATTCTATATAGAAGATCTGAAGGTACGACCTGTACGACTGCGTCCCTTCACCACTGAACACTAGAAAAAAGTTTCACAGAAAAATTGTATGACGAAGATATTCCTGCAGATCACAATAATTCCAAAGTGTTCCACATATGAACATCTAACCCAAATAACCAAGACAGACTTTAAGTTTTTAAACTGTTTTACACAGAAAACACTGAGTCTAACAATAATTCACTTTGATCTTTTATTTCCAGCATGAACAATTAATCAATGTCTTCCAGCTCAAATTCACATTATAGATTATCACCGTCCTGATTCATGCAGGAGGAAAACTGACAGAAACTAGAAAAACACACAGTCTCTCTCTCTTTCTGGTGAGGAACATGCTGCACTGGGGTCAGTAATCCAACCCGGAGTGAGTCTGTCTGACGGAGCAGCGAAAAAACCAGCCACACTCCATGGTCCCCGTCCTACTTCGCAGCATTATTACCGTGTCAGAAGGAGAGAGGCTGAGTGTAGGAGGAGGAGGAGGAGGAGGAGATGAAATTACACCTGTTCTGTTCTGGTGGCTGACTAACGACTTTGAAATGTGAGCGGCCTTCGCTCGCCGTCAAAATCATTTTCCCAACAATACGGGCTGATCTTTGAACAAGCAGAACTGGGACGGCCTGCGCTGACATGATGCAGAGGTACCAAACGGAACCAGAAACCCAGTCTGTGTCACTGCTAGTTAGAAAAAACTTTATTTTATCCGTTTGTCTCCACATCCCCGATGACTTGAATATAAATAATGAACAAAACACACTTTTCTCTAAATATTGTGGAACTTTAACTGTGTCTGCTGTCGTCTGGCTGATGTGAGTTAACACACACGCGCTCACAGATCCATGCACTATCCTTCACACTTATGTGTCCAGCACCGACACGCACAGATGTGCGTGCACACATTCTTAAACTCACCATCTGCTCGCTGAGGTCCTGTGAGGCCTGCATGGCTTCTGAGCTGCTCGCACTTCAAAAGGCAAGAAAAAGACATTTCAGTGTGTGTCGATACAGTTTGAAATAAAATGAGAAAGATTCATTCAGTTTAATAATGAAACGTGTATCAACACCAATCTGCTGGGCTTCATCTGATTGGCTGACTCCCTGCTGATGTTATCAGATAATATTCATCATTATCAGTGTCGGTTGGACCTTCTGTTCGCCTGTTTGCGTGCGTGTGCGTGTGAGCAGAACAGGACGCTTCAGCATGTGGCTGAGGGTGAAGCGGAGCGATAATTGCAGAAGTAAATATCAACAATGAAAACGGAGAAGTGTAAATGATCCGGCTGCTTGGCGGGGCACCGGAGCACAGACAGTGAGTGACCCCGTTAATTCTAGACAGGAGACAGGTTGGCGGAGCGAAGCGATTGTCTCCAGCTCAGAGGAGACAAGACGCCAGGACACCCAGAACCGAACTGCATCCTCCTCTCGTTCCTGGAGATCGCAGAAAATATTCTGTCTGGAAACCAAAGCCACGAACGCGTCGGTGCGAAGGACGCACACAAACACAAAGTTCCGGTTCGATCTGTGGTTCCCTGCCCGGATGTTCCCTTTCTGTCTTGCTCAGAGAACCGCATTGTTACCGCGCGTGTGTTCGAGTTTTTTTATTTCCTCTCATGAAACAGCTGTTCACCTAAATATGACTTCTGATCCAAACGATGGCTACAGACGCTGATGTTGAATTAGGGGTGTGCGTGCGTTTCGTGCGTGTTTTCTGGCCCCGATCCTTTAAAATAACTGGAATCCTTTTAATTTTTCATAGCGCGCAGCTCCTCTTGGCCTGAAACCGAAGACAATAATGCGTCTCTCAGGTGAATTGATTTGTGCCGGAGCCCCCCCCCTCCCCCTTCCAACCCCCGCGGTATCTTTCTCCATCTCACCTTAGTGGAGGACGCGATCAGCCTCCCATCCTGGTCTCTATTAGACTTAGATGGTTGTGAAACGAGGCCTGATCTCACGCAGCTTGATTTGATTTGATGATCTTATTGTTGCGTCCAACTCAGAAGTGACTCGCGCGGCTCTAACGGTCACCTGACACTGAGCACGGATCAATAATACCCACCATTTCCTTCACAGTCCCAAAAGAGAGAGTTAAATTTCTCACTGTGGCTACTGACAGCGATAAGAAACACGCATGAGCCGGAGGAAGAGGAGGCGGATTAGAAAGTAGCACGCAGTGCGGTAATTTCACGCTCGGATGTTAAATAAACCGCACGGATTCAAACCGACTGGTTGTTTTCACCGGCTCACTTTAAATCTGTATTTACACAATAATCCAGGCCCGCGGGGCCCGACAGACTCGATTATTTTATAATAATAAGGAACAAAGAATCTTGGGAAAATACAAAAAGGTCAAAACTAATTTGCACAACATTATAAATGACGAAAATATGATAAAACACGATCAAAAAAGATTCACCGTTCACAATATCTCTGTGAATCTTTTCTTTTATTGCACCATCGTTGTCGAAATAAAAAAAACATACAAATATGCACATCTTAAATATTTATGATAAAAAAAAATACAAATAACAAACAATAGCCTAATTATTTCTAAAAAATACTGTTTGACACGCGCACCTTCTTTCTCCCCAAACAAATACATTCTGTCCAAAATTGATCAGAATTACTGGATCAGTTATATTTTATTTATTTATTTATTATTTAAATCCAGATATGGTAAAATGTGAAATTTCTCTTTAGGCCACTGCTACACAACAAACTCCGTCACTAATGTGCTGTTTTTAATGCGCCTTGGTGAAGTAGAAACCCTGAAATCGAACCTGCATAGACGGGAAACAATCAGATTCTGTCAGATTCAGAGGACAGGCTAAAAACCGGGGGACACGGGCCCCCCGCAGAGCCAAGGCATGAGATTCCCCATTTCGGCCGTAGCCTGATGGGGAAGTAGGACGTCCGAGAAGTTCGATTCCAGGCCCAAGGTTCCGCCGGGGTGCCGTACATGTTCCCTCTGCTCCTCAGTGACGGATCACAAATCCACAAATTGGATCAATAAAATCATCTATTATTGTTATCAATCAATTAGAAACGCCCCGTGCAGGATTAGAAAGGAGATGATGGAGGACGCACGGCGGGACGCGCATGTGTCAAAAATACGCGCGCGTCAATCATTGATGTTAGATTATTGTTTGTCTCTGTGTGTTTGAGTAAAGCCATCTACCTCTGACACCCCCCCCCCCCCATCTTAAAATAAATGTCATTAAAAGTTTAAAAGTTGGATGAACAGGATTTTAGAGGATCAAACACACCGAACCTTGTTCACGAGACACAAACACACACATGAAAGTTCGATTTGATCATTTAGACTGTTTTGATTCTGTTTCTAAATCGATCCAATAATTTCGACCATTAAGATATTTTGAAACTGTCAGTGATGAATTGACGTTTGGAAGAACCCATAAAAGCCAACTCTAGTAAGAAGTGAAACAAGTCTGAATAAATTGAACATACCTGTGTTGAAAGGGTTCCCAGATTTGCGCTCACAGTCTGGACACGCTCACAACAGACGCAGGGCGCTCGTGCACAGCTCTCCCTGCTGTTTGCAGGACGTCACTGGCTGGATCGAAACACCGCTGAACCACTGGACACAACCAGCAAGGGTCCACTAACGTCTGTTAGAACAACACAAACTTTAACTCGAGTTTTAGACTTCTCTTTCGGTGAGACGATGGTTAAATTCCGCGGGAAACAACATTATTTCAGTGAGCGTCAAAGTTTGAGCACCGGGTTCTTCAGAGGCATTGGACAGGACTGAGGACGCGCGGCAGCGCATGCGTCCAGCTGTGGACCCTGTCCCTGTCTGGGACAACATCACGTGACCATCCTTGACTGGCTGTTTATTCTATCCTCTAATTAACGTGCCCCTCAAAAATTCTGATAATTTAATCACTTTTATTACATTTTGAGTTTGACCTAACACTTGTAAAACACAGTAAAACTCCCAAAATATAAAAAAATATCAATATAAATTATTTGTAAAGGGGTGAAATAGTAAATTAAGAGTGAATGAAAACATTTTTTCCAGATTCAGAATAAAAAGTTTTCAGGTCAAAAGTATTTATATTCTTTCAAATAAAAGCAGAATGTTCAGATGATTTGAAACGTGTGAAAACAAACATGCAGCCTTTATGAAACATGCTGTAAGTTCTTCTGCTTACAGTTTGAAATAAAGAAATTATATGGAACAGTTATACCAGAAAACATTCAAACAGAAAAACTACAAAAGACTGAAGTCACATAACTCAGTTATTTATATCAATGTTTTATTTTTTCAAATAAAATAGACTTATGGATGGTGGAGCCTGCTGACCTCAGATCACTGTTATCTTACCATGTTGAAAGCATCCTAACTGATCCTTGGTGTAGAGAACACACACACACAGGCAGTAAGGCACACAATATTGTCACAGCTGATTGCATTCTTTGTATTTCACACAGACAACATTACTAAAAAACTTTTAAAACTTTAAGCTGCTGTTCTGAAACTACTCACCGAAAAACATGTCCAGCTTCATATGAGACACTCTGGACGTCTCTGGTCCTCCTATATTACACTTAATAACTTCAGTAATTCAGGTCGCAGCAGGAAGTGGTGTTCTGGTGATTTATGCTGCCCTGATGAAAAATGCCTCCATAGTACAAATTAACAACTTATTTCATAATGAGATGTTATTAGAAGTTTATACAGTATTCTTGTTTATGGTGAGTGTTTCCTGTGAATTATTTAAACATATTTTTATGATCCTTACCTGATATTTTCTATATAAAAGTCCTCTGGGTCCTTATCAGCCATTATTGGGTCCTTCTCCTCTGGGTGTGTCCAAACATTTGCCTGTTGCTCTGACAATGTAAAGAAAGTAAAAATAACATCATATTTAGTGTTTCTGTCCTGGGAGAATTTATTTGATACGTAAAATGTATTTCTAGAAAAATACAGAGAAAAAAATAAATCATAAATCTGTTTATTGAAGTCAAGACTGTAGAACGGCACACGTGCAGAAGGAATAGGTAGCACATCTCAACAAGTAGCATATTTCAAAAGAACACCAGTTCCAGCAAGAAAAGTTATTTAGTACTGATTTAATGACATTAATAATATTTCAGTTATCCATAATTTTTTATCCATCATTAGCTGGTAGGAAAAAGCTGAAGTGTCTGGCACTATTTCAAGATGAAAAGAGAAATGTAAACTCCAAACAACTGAGGACTGAACACTCTATCCTGTGACCTATAAGGTGCAAGGTCACATATAAGATGCAAGGTGAAATATACAATGCAATGTAACCTATAGGGAGCAAGGTTACCCATAAGGTGTAAGGTGACTTATTAGGTGCAAGGTGACCAATAAGGTGCAAGGTGACCTATAAGGTGCAAGGTGACCTATAAGGTGCAAGGTGACCTATAAGGTGCAAGGTGACCTATAGGGTGCAAGGTGACCTATACGGTGCAAGGTGAACTATAGGGTGCAAGGTGACCAATAAGGTGCAAGGTGACCTATAGAGTGCAAAGTGACCAATAAGGTGCAAGGTGACCTATAGGGTGCAAAGTGACCAATAAGGTGCAAGGTGACCTATAGGGTGCAAGTTGACCTATTTGGTGCAAGGTGACCTATAAGGTGCAAGGTGACCTATAAGGTGCAAGGTGACCTATAGGGTGCAAGGTGACCTATAAGGTGTAAGGTGACTTATTAGGTGCAAGGTGACCAATAAGGTGCAAGGTGACCTATAGGGTGCAAGTTGACCTATAAGGTGCAAGGTGACCAATAAGGTGCAAGGTGACCTATAAGGTGCAAGGTGACCAATAAGGTGCAAGGTGACCTATAAGGTGCAAGGTGACCTATAGGGTGCAAAGTGACCAATAAGGTGCAAGGTGACCTATAGGGTGCAAGGTGACCTATAAGGTGCAAGGTGACCTATAAGGTGCAAGGTGACCAATAAGGTGCAAGGTGACCTATAAGGTGTAAGGTGACTTATTAGGTGCAAGGTGACCAATAAGGTGCAAGGTGACCTATAGGGTGCAAGGTGACTTATCAGGTGCAAGGTGACCAATAAGGTGCAAGGTGACCTATAGGGTGCAAGGTGACCTATAAGGTGCAAGGTGACCTATAGGGTGCAAAGTGACCAATAAGGTGCAAGGTGACCTATATGGTGCAAGGTGACCTATAGGGTCCAATGTGACCTATTTGGTGCAAGGTGACCTATAGGGTGGAAAGTGACCATTAAGGTGCAAGGTGACCTATAGGGTGCAAGGTGACCTATAGGGTGCAAGGTGACCTATAAGGTGTAAGGTGACTTATTAGGTGCAAGGTGACCAATAAGGTGCAAGGTGACCTATAGGGTGCAAGGTGACCAATAAGGTGCAAGGTGACCTATATGGTGCAAGGTGACCTATAGGGTCCAATGTGACCTATTTGGTGCAAGGTGACCTATAGGGTGGAAAGTGACCATTAAGGTGCAAGGTGACCTATAGGGTGGAAAGTGACCATTAAGGTGCAAGGTGACCTATAGGGTGGAAAGTGACCATTAAGGTGCAAGGTGACCTATAGGGTGCAAGTTGACCTATTTGGTGCAAGGTGACCTATAAGGTGCAAGGTGACCTATATGGTGCAAGGTGACCTATAGGGTGCAAGGTGACCTATAAGGTGTAAGGTGACTTATTAGGTGCAAGGTGACCAATAAGGTGCAAGGTGACCTATAGGGTGCAAGGTGACCTATAAGGTGCAAGGTGACCTATAGGGTGCAAAGTCACCAATAAGGTGCAAGGTGACCTATAGAGTGCAAAGTGACCAATAAGGTGCAAGGTGACCTATAGGGTGCAAAGTGACCAATAAGGTGCAAGGTGACCTATATGGTGCAAGGTGACCTATAGGGTGCAAGGTGACCT
>SSNP01000008.1:349592-355007 GCA_006937955.1 Pachypanchax playfairii | reverse complement strand
TATAGGGTGCAAAGTGACCAATAAGGTGCAAGGTGACCTATAGGGTGCAAGGTGACCAATAAGGTGCAAGGTGACCTATAAGGTGCAAGGTGACCAATAAGGTGCAAGGTGACCTATAGGGTGCAAGGTGACCTATTTGGTGCAAGGTGACCTATAAGGTGCAAGGTGACCTATAAGGTGCAAGGTGACCTATAAGGTGCAAGGTGACCTATAAGGTGCAAGGTGACCTATAGGGTGCAAGGTGACCTATAAGGTGCAAGGTGACCTATAAGGTGCAAGGTGACCAATAAGGTGCAAGGTGACCTATAGGGTGCAAGGTGACCTAAAGGGTGCAAGGTGACCTATAAGGTGTAAGGTGACTTATTAGGTGCAAGGTGACCAATAAGGTGCAAGGTGACCTATAGGGTGCAAGTTGACCTATAAGGTGCAAGGTGACCAATAAGGTGCAAGGTGACCTATAAGGTGCAAGGTGACCTATAGGGTGCAAGGTGACCTATAAGGTGTAAGGTGACATATTAGGTGCAAGGTGACCAATAAGGTGCAAGGTGACCTATAAGGTGTAAGGTGACTTATTAGGTGCAAGGTGACCTATAGGGTGCAAGGTGACCTATACGGTGCAAGGTGAACTATAGGGTGCAAAGTGACCAATAATGTGCAAGGTGAGCTATAGAGTGCAAAGTGACCAATAAGGTGCAAGGTGACCTATAGGGTGGAAAGTGACCATTAAGGTGCAAGGTGACCTATAGGGTGGAAAGTGACCATTAAGGTGCAAGGTGAACTATAGGGTGCAAGTTGACCTATAAGGTGCAAGGTGACCTATAGGGTGCAAGGTGACCTATAAGGTGCAAGGTGACCTATAGGGTGCAAGGTGACCTATAAGGTGCAAGGTGATCTATAGGGTGCAAGGTGACCTATAAGGTGTAAGGTGACTTATCAGGTGCAAGGTGACCAATAAGGTGCAAGGTGACCTATAAGGTGTAAGGTGACTTATTAGGTGCAAGGTGACCTATAGGGTGCAAGGTGAGCTATAGGGTGTAAGGTGACTTATTAGGTGCAAGGTGACCTATAGGGTGCAAGGTGAGCTATAGGGTGCAGGGTGACCTCTCTAGTGCAATGTTATCTATTATTGGATGCAAGGTGACGCATAACATGCAAGTTTACAAATAAAATTCAAGGTGACCTGTACGCAGCAAGGTGACTTATAAGATGCAAGATTTTATATTGATATTTAATTATTCATATTTTAATAATTAAGAACATGAAATAATACGAATAAAAAAAGGTATTTGGCTAAAGCATATGCTTATTTTGCCATACCTTAAAAATAACATACATTAGCAAACCAAAGTTACAATGTATTTCTTGATAAATTAAACAAAAAGACAATATTATTAATTATAACAATACACACACAAACACCACCAAACAAACAAACAAAAAATTACTTATACAGATATTTCTTTTTATTGAAGAAAATGTACCGCACCTTTTTAATTCGTTGTCATAGTCTTTCCAAAATTTTACACCTATAAAAGAAACACACCTTTGCCTAATGTTTTTTCTTGTCTTGGGTTTGTTTAGGATCTCTGTTAAATCATGTCAGCTTTCTCTAATTTCAAACAGCTTCTGAATATTTTCATATTAAGTTATTTTTTGCTTTATACATTATCTGTGCTATTTTGAATTCAATCATATAACAGAATTTAAGAGCATTTAAATAAATATATAAATTGTTTGTTGACTACCCAATAATTTGCGTGATTTATAATATTTCTTATTGCTCTTTTTGTAATTTAAAAATAGTTAGTGTTGTGGTTTTTTAAGAGTTTCCCCAAATCTCCACACAATAATTCATATGGAAGCAACAGAGAACAGTAAAATGTGTATGACTTCTTATTCAGAATTTATTCAGTTTTGTGACGAATACTGATGGTTTTTGACATTTTTGTTTTTACATAATTTATATGTGACTTCCAACAAAACTTATTATCAATTATTATGCCAAGAAATTAATTTTCATGCACCTCTACGGGAGATCCTTCCTGTCCACAACTAGAACCCTCTACAGGAGATCCTTCCTGTCCACAACTGGAACCCTCTACAGGAGATCCTTCCTATCCACAACTGGAACCCTCTACTGGAGATCCTTCCCGTCCAGAGCTAGAACCCTCTACGGGAGATCCTTCCTGTCCACAACTAGAACCCTCTACAGGACATCCTTCCCGTCCACAGCTAGAACCCTCTACAGGAGATCCTTCCCGTCCACAGCTAGAACCCTCCACAGGAGATCCTTCCCGTCCACTGCTAGAACCCTCTACAGGAGGTCCTTCCCGTCCACAGCTAGAACCCTCTACAGGAGATCATTCTTGTCCACAGCTAGAACCCTCTACAGGAGATCATTCTTGTCCACAGCTAGAACCCTCTACAGGAGATCATTCTTGTCCACAGCTAGAACCCTCTACAGGAGATCCTTCCCATCCACAGCAAGAACCCTCTACAGGAGATCCTTCCCGTCCACAGCTAGAACCCTCTACAGGAGATCCTTCCCGTCCACAGCTAGAACCCTCTACAGGAGATCCTTCCCGTCCACAGCTAGAACCCTCTACAGGACATCCTTCCTGTCCACACCTAGAACCCTCTACAGGACATCCTTCCTGTCCACACCTAGAACCCTCTACAGGAGACCCTTCCTGTCCACACCTACAACCCTCTACAGGACATCCTTCCTGTCCACAGCTAGAACCCTCTACAGGAGATCCTTCCCGTCCACAGCTAGAACCCTCTACAGGAGATCCTTCCCGTCTACAGCTAGAACCCTCTACAGGAGATCATTCTTGTCCACAGCTAGAACCCTCTACAGGAGATCATTCTCGTCCACAGCTAGAACCCTCTACAGGAGATCCTTCCTGTCCACAGCTAGAACCCTCTACAGGAGATCCTTCCCGTCCACAGCTAGAACCCTCTACAGGAGATCCTTCCCGTCCACAGCTAGAACCCTCTACAGGAGATCCTTCCCGTCCACAGCTAGAACCCTCTACAGGAGATCCTTCCCGTCCACAGCAAGAACCCTCTACAGGAGATCCTTCCCGTCCACAGCAAGAACCCTCTACAGGAGATCCTTCCCGTCCACAGCTAGAAACCTCTACAGGAGAGGTGGATTTCTTAGATCTGATTGTTTCAAATTCACTTTAATTAATTTGTAGGCACTTAACAGAAATATAGAACATTTCCCATCTGAGGATCCAACACAATCCGTCATCCTGAGCAACATTAGCTGGAGACAGGAAGAAACCTCTAGCAGAACCAGAACCAGGATGAATTCTGTCTGAGAAGACAGGAAGAGACAAACACTGATGGATTTGGGCCAGTCGTCATGTCTATAGAAGAATAAACAGAGAAACAGTTAATGACAGCAATAACAATCAAAACAAACATGGAGAGTAAAGATAGACAACAGAGTGAAGACATGTGGACAGTATGTCCTCCGGCAGTCTAAACCTATAGCAGCATAACTAAAGGGATGGATCAGGAGAACCTCCAGCATTCTGAGACTATAGCAGCATAACTAAAGGGATGGATCAGGAGAACCTCCAGCAGTCTGAGACTATAGCAGCATAACTAAAGGGATGGACCAGGAGAACCTCCAGCAGTCTGAGACTATAGCAGCATAACTAAAGGGATGAATCAGGAGAACCTCCAGCAGTCTGAGACTATAGCAGCATAACTAAAGGGATGGACCAGGAGAACCTCCAGCAGTCTGAGACTATAGCAGCATAACTAAAGGGATGGACCAGGAGAACCTCCAGCAGTCTGAGACTATAGCAGCTGAACTAAAGAGATGAACCAAGAGAAGCTCCAGCAGTCTGAGACTATAGCAGCATAACTAAAGGGATGAACAGGAGAACCTCCAGCAGTCTGAGACTATAGCAGCATAACTAAAGGGATGGACCAGGAGAACCTCCAGCAGTCTGAGACTATAGCAGCATAACTAAAGGGATGGATCAGGAGAACCTCCAGCATTCTGAGACTATAGCAGCATAACTAAAGGGATGGATCAGGAGAACCTCCAGCAGTCTGAGACTATAGCAGCATAATTAAAGGGATGGACCAAGAGAACCTCCAGCAGTCTGAGACTATAGCAGCATAACTAAAGGGATGAATCAGGAGAACCTCCAGCATTCTGAGACTATAGCAGCATAACTAAAGGGATGGACCAGGAGAACCTCCAGCAGTCTGAGACTATAGCAGCATAACTAAAGGGATGGATCAGGAGAACCTCCAGCAGTCTGAGACTATAGCAGCATAACTAAAGGGATGGACCAGGAGAACCTCCAGCAGTCTGAGACTATAGCAGCATAACTAAGAATATTGATATAATTGAAATTGAAAAATTACAGATTTTGCATTGAACTGTGTATGAAAAAGTAAACATGAAGCTTCCAATAAGTTATTATATACAGTCTGTTGTAAATAAATGTTTAAGTTACAGCAGTATTGGTGATGGTTGGGTCTGATATAAACCTTTATGTTAGTTGGAAGCAGTTCTGATTGTACAGTCTAACAGCTGCAGGAAGGAAGGACCTGTAGAAACTCTCCTTCATGCATCTAGGATGCAGCAGTCTGTCACTGAAGGAACTCTGCAGTTCAGTAACATTTACATGCATGAGGTGGGAGACTCTGTCCATCAGAAATGTTATTTTGGCTAGAGTCCTTCTGTCCAAGGTCTGTTCTGACCCTTCCTGTATAGAGCATCAGTGATGTGGCTCCAGTCTAGTTTCTTGTTAAGGTGGACACCCAGGTACCTATAAGAGTCCACTATCTCAATGTCCACTCCCTGCATGTTCACCGGTGTCAGTGCGGTGGGTCTGCGTCTCTGAAGGTCCACCACCAACTCCTTGGTTTTCCCTGCGTTGATCATCAGATGATTCTGTTGGCACCAGTTCACAAAGTCTTGAGTGCACCGTTTGTACTCTGAGTCGTCCTCACCTGTGATAACCGGCTATGGCAGAGTGATGAAGAAGTGATGGAGAAGTGGAGAAAATAAAAAAAGCTAATATAATTCCACATATTTACCAGCATGCTCACTTTTGCTTAAAATACTTAACTTACATGTACCAACATAGTTGCAATAAACAAACTTAAAAACAAAACAAGATTTGCCTTTCTGGTAACTTAGCTGGCAGAAATATGAACCTATGCAAAGATTATTAGATATCACAGTTTCAAAGTAGAAGACTGAGTTTCTTGCACAAACAGCGGTGCTTATTCCCCGAGTGATCAACTCTTTCTGGAAGAATAAATTAAAACCACAAGCTGCGATGCAACCCAAAATAGCAAGAAGCTGCTGGTGACCTGCAGTCTCTTGTGCCTCATGTCAGCAAGCTGAAAGAACTTGGCAGAACATTGTGCACAGAA
>SSNP01000008.1:329592-344592 GCA_006937955.1 Pachypanchax playfairii | reverse complement strand
CTTGTGAAAGGTGTAAAAAGCCAAAGCCTTCTTATTTGTAAAGAGCGTGTTTGTTTGTTTATCACTTCCCTGTGAGATCAGGCGTCTTCCAGCGGAGACACACAGCTGATTCACCGTGAAGATGTGGAAAAGCAGGCTGGACATGCTTTGTAGTGTCGGGACTCGACCACTGTCTTTTCTTGCATGGTTTGATAAATCAAGCCCCATACCACCAAACAACACAGTGACCTGGAGCTCATATAGACCCACTACTGATTACAAGAGTGTAGACACCTGTGATGCTAATGAGTAGACACATCTTGAATTTAAATGTCCCTTTGGTCACATTATTTACAGACTTTTCAGTCTTGAGTTTATCGTTTTTTAGGATTCATTGAAGCATGGTTAAAAAGTAATATCTAACTTTCACTGGTTAACATTCATAGAATTTTTATTAATTATTACTTTTGTCAGATTAAAGTTATTTCTGTGACCATTGTGAGTTTTTCTTTCATTGAGCGAAGGGTACCAACTATTTTGTCCATGTTGCGGAGAGCGCTGGCTGACCTCGGTTGCCAAAAGGGCCGTTCCCACCAGTGATTGAGGGAGAACCTGTTGGCAAGCTGTCAACTCTCTCTTGTATTTATTGGCAAAACTTGTGTTCAGTCTAAGCCGTTATTGATTCTGGTGCAAAGTAAAATCTGTTAGATGCAGAGTTAACAAGATTGTTCTCTTTACATCTCGAGGAAGTCAAGCCTCGTATGGAGGTGTTGGTGTTGAATGGTAAAGAGTTATCACCCATCTCCCTCCACATGAAGCCACTGCAGTTATTACTTTCCAGAAATCATAGGGAGTACATCCAGTTTTTGTTATTCGCATCGCTTGTGCGACCCATTATTCTAGGGACTCCGTGGCTCACTAAATTGGATAGATCAACGGATGGAGAACTGGAGCACCTTCTGTCTATCTCACTGTCTTCATTCTGCTCTCCCGTCAGCTCCACTCGCTATGTGTGTCCAGGTTCCCAAACTAACCAGGGTCCCGGCAGTCTATCATGATCTGTCCTTCGTGTTTTGCAAGGGAGATGCACTTAGCTTGCCACCCCACAAGCCCCATGACCGCACCATCGATCTGCTCCGCAGGGCGTCGTTACCATCCTGCAGGTTGTACAGCTTCTCTGGGGCTGAGAGGGAGGCTGTGGAGCAGTACATCCAGGACTCGCCTGCTGCCAGGATCATCCATCCCTTCTTTTTCACTGAAAAGAAAGCTAAATCGCTCCATCTGTGCATCGACTAACAGCCTGAACCAGATCATAGTCAAAAACAAATACCTTATCCTGTTGATCAGTTCAGCCTTCGAGTCGCTTCACAGCTCCCAGGTCTTTACAAAACTAGATAATCATTCAGTTAGGATTTGGCAAGAAGACGCGTGTAAGATGACGTTCTACACCAGTATGATGATGATATTATTATTATTATTATTAATAATATTTTCCTTTATTAATCCCCCTTGGAGAAATTCAGCTCTGCGTTTCATCCTCACCGTGAGTTGAGGAGCAGAGAGCAGCCATCTTGTATGTGCGCCCAGGGGCAGTTGTCGGTTCAGTATCTTGCCCAAGGATACTTTGACACGTAGCGTCTGCCGAGACTCGGGATCAGATTAAGTTACACAGATAGGACACTCTAATTGACAACAATGGTAACCGGTCTGGTGCAATGCATTGTGGGTAACTGTGTCACTTGCAGCTGCTAGCACAACTTATATTATTTATTTCTATATTATATTATTGTTGCTGGTCCTTAAATAGTTAATAAATCAAAACCGGCAGAATTTGGAATGTCAAGCTGTTTTCTTTGACTTAATCTTTATATGTTTCACTTCTTTATAAGATATAATTTTTTTCCAACTTTCCAAAACAGATGGCGCAGGTGACTGATGTGCAAAAACATAGTTTATTCCCAATTTGAACTATAACATGTCATAGTTATAATCTATCAATATGTCACCCATTTTTCACTTCCTTCAGAGTGAGTTGGGGTTAAACATATTATTCATGTAATTCTAACATGTTATTCTGATACGCGTGTTCACTCTGTGATGTTTTATAAAAGAAAGTGTTGACCCATCTCACATTCCTTCATCACTCCCCTAATCTAACCATCCCAATCAATCTCTCCCTCCTTCCTCTGTGATGCACTCTTTCATGTGCTCTCCTGTTTCTGCCCCTCTCTCTCTCCCTCGCTCAACCCATTCTGCCTCACCACGATGCCTCATGGTTCTTTTGTAGGTCTTCTACATTTTTGGGTGTAATGTGATCCCCCCTCCCTGTTCCTCCTTGGGGTGGTCCACTCCTCTCATTCAAATAACAAGGTCTAGCTGATTGGAGCTGGCGATGAGGTGGGAGACGGTGAGTATGAAAGAGAGAAAAAAGAAAATGAGGATGATTTGTTCATTTTAAAAAGTCTTTTTAGCTCATTCATTCATGATTAAACTCTGGATACTCTGAATATTGTGTGCATCATAAATTAGTGAAAGTGTCTAACTCATGTGTGCAGTAGTGTTGAACATGTGTCATCTGCTAGGATGCTCCAAGTCACAGATGGACTAAGTTTATTTAAAGGTACAGTATGTAAGTATTAGACCTTGTCATCAAATCCAAATCCTGCAGTTCCTGATTTTTCTGTTGGGTTGCCAGTTCTGATGTTAATCCTTGTTTTGTTTCTCTTGCATTTGTTGAGTTTTTGAGAATGTTTGAAGGTCTATTTGTTCAGCGTTGAGTTTTCCTAAGTGTATTTGAACGCCTCATCACGTGCAGCTCGGCTGATCAGTTGGAAGGATGTGGTGGTTTCTTACTTTTTGCTGCTGCTCGTTGTGGAATTCCAGCTGCTTGTGTTGAAGACTTGGCAGCCTTGCAGACTCACATGTGATTCGTTATAGAACCAGGAAGTCTGGACGTGTAAATAATGATTCTGGTCTGGACCAGGAACTAGAGACCACCCAGCTGACTGAGATCCAGATCTGTTATAATGTAACTTTATTTTCAACATCGGAGGGACATTAAATTGTTGTATTTACCTGTAGAATTCTTACATACTGTACCTTTGCCCCCCATGGCTCCGCCTCAAGGCAGAAGGGGAAACTCCTGGTTCTGGGACTGGTTGCCTTTCTTGGGTGATGGTGCCTAGATCTGGGAGTATAGAGTGTGTATGGGGAGCAGACGTGAGTGTCCATTGTCTCTTTCTGTTTTTGTCTTTGTGTGAGAGCACGTGAGTGTGCATGAGGGTGGGAGTGTGTCCGTGTATGTGTATGAGTGTATGGTCTTGTCTGTCTGTCAGGTTGGGCTTCAGGCTCCTCTCTCTTGGCTGCCTCTCCCTCCCTGCGGACCCTTCTGGGTGGCCCTTGGGGTTCGGGGCTCCTGGGTATGTGCTGGCTCGCTTCCGGCGGCTGCTTGGTGGGGCCTGTTCTAACAAACAAGAACATCAAATATACAGTTGAAATCAGATATTTACATATACTTCAGATAAAAGCACAACAACCCTGTTTTACTGTCAAACATCAAATCAGACCAAATGTTTATTTTCTTAGATTAATTAATATAAAAATTGTATTTGTTAAATGTAAAAATAAAGAGAATCTTATTGTATTTTAATTGCAAATTGTATTTCAAATTGAGCCATGCTTGTGGAGGTCTACAATTATTCTCCTGATGTTTTGGTTGATTTCTCTTGAGTCTCTCATGTCAAAGAGGTTCTGTGTTATGGAGGTGCTTTAATATGAATCCACAGGTGTGTCACCAGTTAACTCGTGTGTCATGAAACACAAGGTTGGTGGATCTGAAATGCAGAGAGTGGCAGTTTATTGGAGACAAACACCGAATAAGGAAAAGCAGAACACAAATACACTGCTCGCTGTGGGAGACGGGGGGGTTAGTCTAAAGTCCAAAACATGTTCAAAGTTCCAAAATATCAACAGAAACAAAAATCACTCTACTCACTGTGAGGAGGCAGGAGTCAAAAAAACAAGGTGGGGGAAAAAACACAAAATCCAGAATCCCAAGCATCACACGTAACCATAACAATAAATCCAGACTATAATTCTATGACTCTATAACTATGATTGTAATTCTCCAAAGGCAAAAGACAACAACAAGAGACAAAGGACATGACAAAGACAACGGTCCGGCACTGAACTGAAAACAGCTCCACCCTTAAATAGTGCCGGACCCAGACGAGACACAATAGACAATGAACCAATTGACAAAGGTGAAGAACAGGAAATGACATGACCAAATAAGGAACACAGACCGTTAAAACCAAAAAAAAGACAACATATATCCTAAATATGAAATTCTGACTCCAGACTAAGACAACACTAACTCAAAAGTTAAACAATAAACACCCCATGACTAAACATAAAGACATGATACTAAAAACAAACCTAAATAACAACAAAACTCAAAAGTCCACAACAATGAACACAGATTAATAGAGTCCCTTTTGTCAGGAGCCGTGGTCGTTATCCACGGTGACTTCTTAAACTCAGAGTAGAATCATCTGGAGTTTTATTTTTGATTAAAGACAATAAATAAATAAAATATACTCCTGATTTGGATGAAAATGATAAATACATAACTCTCTCTTTATTCTGACATGTAATTAATTCAAAAGATGTGTCCAATTTTTTTCTAAAACAAAACGTTTACTCTAAATTGATGTTTAACAGTAATAAAATGTTTTTATGTGTTTTTTTGTATATTTAAATATCTGGTTACAACTGAATTTACAGCTGTATCAATATTTCTCTTGTTTTGCATAGAAATATAATAAATTAGATATAAAGCATAATATATAACATTTACCTGAGACTTTTCTTTGAAAGAAGCCACTATATGTCCATTATTGTACATCAGTATAAACTCACCTAAAGGATTATTAGGAACACCATCCTGACACGGTGTTTGACCCCCTTTCACCTTCAGAACTGCCTTAATTCTACGTGGCATTGATTCAACAAGGGGCTGAAAACATTCTTTAGAAATGTTGGTCCATATTGATAGAATAGCATCTTGCAGTTGATGGAGATTTATGGGATGTACATCCAGGACACGAAGCTCCCGTTCCACCACATCCCAAAGATGCTCTATTGGGTTGAGATCTGGTGACCGTGGGGGCCGTTGTAGTACAGTGAACTCATTGTCATGTTCAAGAAACCAATTTGAAATGATTCGAGCTTTATGACATGGTGCATTATCCTGCTGGAAGTAGCCATCAGAGGATGGGTACATGGTGGTCATGAAGGGATGGATATGGTCAGAAACAATGCTCAGGTAGACCGTGGTATTTAAATGATGCCCTATTGGCACTAAGGGGCCTGAAGTGTTCCAAGAAAACATCCCCCACACCATGACACCACCACCACCAGCCTGCACAGTGGTAACAAGACATGATGGATCCATGTTATCATTCTGTTTACACCAAATTCTGACTCTACCATTTGAATGTCTCAACAGAAATCCAGACTCATCAGACCAGGAAACATTTTTACAGTCTTCAACTGTCCAATTTTGGTGATCTGGTGCAAATTGTCGCCTCTTTTTCCTATTTGTAGTGGAGATGAGTGGTACCTGGTGGGATCTTCTGCTGTTGTAGACCATCCACCTCAAGGTTGTGTGTGTTGTAGCTTTACAAATGCTTTGCTGCATTCCTCGGTTGTAATGAGGTTATTTCAGTCAAAGTTGTTCTTCTATCAGCTTGAATCAGTCGGCCCATTCTCCTCTGACCTCTAGCATCAACAAGACATTTTCACCCACAGGACTGCTGCATACTGGATGTTTTTACCTTTTCACATCATTCTTTGTAAACCCTAGAAATGGTTGTGGGTTAAAATCCCAGTAACTGAGCAGATTGTGAAATACTCAGACCGTCTGGCACCAACAACCATGACACGCTCAGAATGGCTTAAATCACCTTTCTTTCCCAGTTTGACATTCAGTTTGGAGTTCAGGGGATTGTCTGGACCAGGACCACACCCCTAAATACATTCAAGCAACTGCCATGTGATTGGTTGATTAGATAATTACATTAAGCATAAATTGAACAGGTGTTTCTAATAATCCTTTAGGTGAGTATATAACTGAAACTAATTTAGAGAGTGTGTTATTTAGTCATGGTGGCTTAGCAACTGAAAATATGAAATAAACACACAGAAAAGCTAAAAAAACAGCATTGTTGTTCTGCTATTCATTTATCTATTTGTTGATTAGCCCTAGCAGAGTACAATATGAGTGACTTTCTTTGGTACCTTGTCAAACTTCAGCTCTCCTCTGCCTGCACTTCTAACAGCAGCACATCTCCCCATCCCTCCCTCACATACGTAAGTGCTGCTGAGTGGCACGGGTAACTGAACTCGGGGGGGGGGGGATTTGCAATTTTGTGTGCTATGTGTTTCGCAAAATTGTGTGCAGTTTTTGTTTTATACAGTCGTTAGTCAGGCATCTAACTATGAAATATATGACACTCCAAAAAACCCGGGGTCTTTACCACAAGTAAAGCGTAAACTCAGAGGGGACAGAGCTTTTTCTGTGGCAGGTCCAAGACTGTGGAACTCCCTGCTACTGCAGATTAGGATCATCCTCACAGTTTTAAATCTCTTCTTAAAACCCACTTATTTCACCTGCTTTTAACTCTGCATGAGAGGTTTTTATCATTTAGTGTTTTTAGATTGTTTTATTTCACATTTATTTGTTATATGTAGTCTTATATTTTATTGTTATTTTACTGCTTTTAATGTTTTAGTTTTATATTGTTGTATTCAATGTACAACACTTCGGTCAGTTTCGGCTGTTTTTAAGTGCTATATAAATAAAGGCGCTGGCCACAACAACAGAACAAGACGTCCAGCCATTGGGTTGCCAGGCTTGTGACCCCCGCGCTGCCTGTCAGACAGCTTCCTAAAACAGGTAACATATTATTATTTAGAATCTTTCCACAGAAACTCTCATACAATGATTTTAAATTTTGCTTTAAGATTGACAAAAACAAAACCGTGCAGACTTGGGAGGTACTTCCTTCTAAAATATGTTTGTAGTTGATAAAATCAAGACAAATGTTTAAAATAGAAAAGATGTATTCTGTGACCGTTTTGCTAAATGACTTGAGAGCAGTGATGGAAAATAGGTTGGATTTGTGTAAAGATGGTGAATGGTCACTCATGTTGCAGGTAATAAAATCAAATCAGTTTAAACACGTCAAAATGTTCTACATACCTGAAAGAAACCACAAGAAGTAATAATTCTGAGTAGGTTGATCACTGTGAGCTAAAAGTTCCACATTACAACGTCATCTGAGACATTGTTAACATAAACACAGTAATTACGCAGCTCAAAAGTTGTTTTTAGCATCGGTTTGTACAGGAGCTTTGCCATATTTGTCCGGTTTTAAGTAGAAATTTCGGCCTTTTTTAGGACAAAATATTATTTTTGGGTTGCAAAAGTAAAATTAAATAGAAGATATCTTCACACAGATCACAATGAAATTGTCTTTGTACAGTAAATCGTTTTAATTTGCTCTCCCTTTAGTAATTACTGTAATATAAACAGTATAGTGGTTTAGTGACGGTGGTACACTGGAAAATCAAGAGTCAAGGACAAAGCAAACACTATCCAGGAAAAAATGTTTTGACCTGAAAAAATAAGGTTTATGTTCTGTTGGAACACTGAACCAAGAAAAAATTTAATCAAAATCCCAGTCAGTGGTCCGGATTACTACCAAAATCTACTCGATAGTTTATTTATTTCAAGTTTCAAGTTTATTTATTTATAAAGATCCAGTTCATAACAAAGTAATTTCAAGGCACCTTACAGAAAAATCAACCAATTAATAATAAAACATTTTCTATCTAAGGAACCAGCTGATTGGGTTGAATTGTTAATTCAGTGCAATCCCCCAGCAGCACGATTGGAGACAGTGTAATAGTGAGTTGTGTGGGAGTCCGAAGGGGGCCGCACCAGATTACGGACAAAGTCTGAATATTCGGCTGTCCTCTGTGTTTTGTTGAGTATAGCTTGGTATCAAAAGAGCGTTGTGGAGCCAGGTGGTCCTCCGAATCATCGTCTGCTGGGAGGAGCACGCCGCTGAGGTGGTAACTGGTTGGTCTCATTAGGCTTCATCAATGCAGATAACTGAGTATCATCAGCATAACAATAGAATTTATATCATATTGTCTAATAACATTAACAAAAAGCTGCTGTTCCTGGATTGTTTGCAAATAGAGGAAGTTGGAGGCCTTAACATTGTGTGTGTGACATGCGCACACACACACACACACACACACACACACACACGGCCAGAAATCTTTCGTCCTCGCTTGTTAATTCACGTAGTGCAAATGTGTTTAACCAAATCTGGTGTTTGTGTATAAGTGTGTGTTTGCATGGCTGATTTAACTCTGTTGTTACTGGCTGCAGGACTGGAGTTCAGCTCCAGCTTGGCTTCAAACTGCCAACCTCAGACTTATACATGCACAAAGTGGTGTGTTTAAGTGTATGGAGGGAATTTTGTGGTCACACCTGGGAATGCTCGATCGTTCGCTCCCTCCCCATCACTTTTCAAGAGAAAACAACACATTAGACTTACAGTGCTGAAAAGTAGAAATACATTTTAGGGATGAGCATAAAAAGTGAAATTTTTCTTGAAAATCAAACTTTTTTCTTAAATAGAAAATAAATAGATAATCAAAATGTGTTTGGAAAGCAGGGTTATTAGAAACCCTAACCCAGTAGCTTCACACACAGAGATGTAGAATCCATGCTGAAGCCTGAACAAACCGGCATAACATCTTTTACTTTCTAAATTATTGATCATATGCAGCATGTCGTGTTGTGATTGCCACGTGCTCCCCACCAAGTTGGCGTTGGTCATGTTCACTGCTCATTCCTAAAAGCAGAACAACAGTCATAATTCTGAAAAGGAAACCTGAAGAAACAGTCCACAAACTGATAGATTTTGTCAAAGTGAAGTCTTGTGGGAAAAAAATCCACCCTGTGTTAGTGGGTTGATCTTTCCATATAAGGACATAATAAAAGTTATCTGTTTTTTACCAAGAGCTAAAATGATTCAATCCTAATCACAAGTCAACAAACACCATGTCATTATTTCTTAAACAAAGAGACAGATTGTAAATCTTCCATTCACACATTAATGAAGGTCAGTTAAATGAATCTCTCGTCTCGTTCCTGGACGTCGGCCCCTCCCAGTAAAAGCAATAAATTCATTAACCAGTTCTTTGTGTGTGTTTTGTAAACTATGGGAGAAAGAAATATTAGATCAGGTTTTAATGTCCTCAGTGCAAAGTTGAATCACCTCCAGCTTTCTTTTTCAGTTGTGTTGACAGTGTGAGTTTGTGTGTGTTTCTGTGTGTGTGGTCGCTCTTCCTTATCCCTATGTAACAAGAGCCCACTCTCCCCTGTCAAAAATAAAAATCATTTGTCCATTGCATGAGTGTGTGCATTAAAAATGCATGAAGAGAGCCGAGGGGGGTGGCGTGCGTGTGGGAGGGGGTTACTGGGGAAGAAAACTGATACTCGCCTCTCTCTGGAAGGGCATCGGAGTACCACAGTGGACAAATGGCACCTAGACAGAAAGAATAAGATGGAGAGGGAGAGTGGGGCTGGGTGAGGGGTGTTATTCCTTCAGATAGCCTGAGATACTGATGAAACACATAACTTGGAGTGTAGATAAAAGTCTGCTTCTTTTCTTTTGTTCTCTATTACAAATAAATAAAAAAGTAGTCAAAGTTTAGAAAAATGATCCTTCTTAAAAACTAAAATACACAGAAAAAGCTGTTGTTTACTGTTGATTCATACAACTCTTATCTGTTTTCTAATTTTCTAATTCACTTAGTCGTGATTAGTTATTTGATGTCTACCAAGCCCCACCCCGATGGTGCTACCAAGCCCCACCCCAATAGTGCTACCGAACCCCACCCTGATGGTGTACAGGTGAGCAGACAGGACTACACAGCTCTCGTGTGCAGACTCTAGATCCAAATCAGGTTGCAGCATGGATGTCATTACATCACTTACTGTTAACAAAGTAGAGATTCTGGTACAGTTATTATGTTAATGTGAGTATCACAGAACTGAAGTATAGGGGCGGTAAGAAGGATTCAAACCATCGAATCTGGCAAAGAGCAAAAGAAAACCATATGAACATGAGGAGGGATGATTTCTGAAGAGCAGCAGGTGTAAGTGGGGAGCTGAGGGAAACAATGACCAATGAATACAAGGGAACAGAAACACCAGAGAACCTCTAATCAAAACCCAAACATCAGGACATTTACGTAACAACCTGCTGCTCTCTGCATCACGCTACTAGATGCCAAAACATTCTCCATACATGGACCTGTAACTTCAACAAAGCACTCTAAATGTTAGAGGGTTTTTTTTAATTATCACGCTTTAAATACAGGCTTAGATCAGTAGATTCATCCAGGATATGTCATTTCAAAAAGTTTTTCAGAAAGAGGCAGCTGGACTTCTTTTTTCTGTCTCTTGCAAAGGTTTCACCTTCTGAAGAAGATCTGAATTAAAGAACCTTTTAGATGAAAAAGGTGAAATGGATTTAAGACACAAAGTCCAGTTTTCTCTTTTGGAAAACCTCCTTGGTCGGTTTATTGAGTTACTTTTTTGGTCAGTTCTCCTGTAATCTTTTTAATTACTGGAAACTCGTTCTCTTTGCATCAACAACTTCAGGCTCTTGAACTCACATCTCTGTCTGTCCAATGACTTCTTTCCTCCAGTGAAGTTGTTCCACTTTTTTCCTTCAGTTTTTTGTCTGAGCTGTCAGTGCAGCTCGTGTTGTAAACTGCTTGACTCTAGTCACTAGATAAATCTGTCAAAGTGCAGGTGTGTGTGAGGGTTTGTGTTCTTGTGTAAAAGAACCAGAGTGTATGACGATGAATGTTTTGTTATACATCTAACCTCGCTTGCTGGTGTGTTAAACTCATTTCAATTGGCTGAGTAGACTCCAGAATATTGTAGTTAAGTACTTTCCTTTGCAAGTTTTTAAACGTAACATCTCATAAATATATATGGTTTGATAGATATACTGTAAATATATTTATTGACATGTTTCACCTTAAACCATCTCTTCTTCTCTGCTGACACTTTTACCCATGTGCCTCCAAAAAGAATCCTCCAGTTTGGTCTACAGACACACCTTCTGTAAAATCTGACATTTGTTCATGAACAACTAAAATAATCTGTCTTTTCAACAGAATAACTCCACTAACACGGTCCTGGTTATGTTTCAGAAGGGTGGTCGAATCTGGAGCTAATTAAAAAGGTGACCCTCTGAATTTCCTTCACACCCAGCATGAGGAAGACCTCAGATTAGAGGAATATTTTCCTTATTGCCGACGTCCCTTTTTTGCAGAAATTCCATGGTATTATAATGGAATCCATGTGTGCTCAGTATTGAAGGGCGTTCCCGTTTTTGTTGTTAAAGCCACTGGGGCAATCATAGTTTGATAAATGATTTTTCTCTCTTCCTCTTCTACCTCGTTTGAGTTTTTACCACAATGATTGGAATGTTGTTTAGAATTAATAAAGGGAGGAGGCATGTAAGCAGGTGTCTGTATGAAGTCATGCAACAATACACTGAAACACTACCATGAGATTAAATACACACACTCACATGAGTATTAAAGATTAGCTCCACCTTCATGCCTCAACAGCAAAAGCTTGTGTTCTGCTCACCTAAGCAGTGACCCATCATTCTGCTCCGTCTGGCTTGAACATGAAATGAATGACCAGTTTTGTAAATAAACTCTGAACGTGTGGGATCAATAACAGAATTAGAACCCTCATAAAGCTGCTTTACTGATTTTCAATTGCAGTTCAAAGTTTGGAGAGCTGCAGGTTTTGATTTATATCTTCCTAATGTCTATAGACCAGAATCCTCTAAAACTACCAAGTGGAATAATTCTTATATAAACATAGAGACACATATTGAGGGTCGCCTGCATGCACCCACACACATGCACTGCACACACAGGTAATTGTGCCCACCTGGAAAAACAGAATTTAGTCAGGCGCCCCTTCCTTCTACTAACACTGCTCTTATACCATGAATATATGTGTATGCACATGTGTCTGCATGACCTGCTCTACCCTTGTCTTGTTCTTTGATCCCAACATGTAATAGACTATCAGAAAACCCAAATTCATCCAGCTCCAGTGTTTCACATAGCAGTAAGGCAACAACATCATCATCATTATAGCATAAACAAAACAGCAACAGCAAACAACAACATGGCTACCAGTGGGACATTTGTTTCTGAGAAAGCGATAAAATATGAGTTTGCTGCAAAAGACGTGCAGCAAGAGACCTCACGCTACAACGTTTCCCTAAAGCCCATCGCAGTCCAAGACAGCAGCACCACAAACCTGTTCCAATATTACAGGGTGGGCCATTTGTATGGATACACCTTAATAAAATGGGAATGGTTGGTGATATTAACGTCCTGTTTGTGGTACATTAGTATATGTGAGGGAGGAAACTTTACAAGATGGCTGGTGACCATGGTGGCCATTTTGAAGTCGGCCATCTTGGATCCAACTTTTGTTTTTTCAATAGGAAGAGGGTCATGTGACACATCAAACTTATTGGTAATTTCACAAGAAAAACAATGGTCTGCTTGGTTTTAACGTAACTTTATTCTTTGAACTTAAGTATGTTGTGAATGTTTTTTTGGGAACAGCTGACTGTAAGTGAACTCAACACTGTGACAAACTAAAGTATCAACAAGGAAACAAGTAACAAAACCAAGAGGGAGAGATATGAAGAAATAATAAACTGAAGAAAGATGGTCTAAATAAATCTAAGGGGATAAACAACAAGACAAAATGAACCAGATAAAGATCAAATTAATTCTAGGATGCAACACCAATTCTCAGCAACACATGATGAAATCCCCAAAAACAAAAGATGCAGCTGAACCTGGATCTGAGTTCTGGGTTCATGATAATATGTTTGTGTTTTTGGACTCAAAATGTACAACAGACAAAAAATGTTTTCATCAGCGCACGTTCTTCCTCGGGAAGTTCAGGAACTTTGATGTCGACGAGACTTTTATGCAAATTTTTTATTGAACCAGTTCTTACTTTTTCTTTTGCGTGTTGGTTTGGGTCCCTCACTCTTAAAAATAAAAACAGAATACAAAGTATTGTCAAATCGTGCTGCAAAACTGCATATTACACTTATAGTCTGAATAATCTGTATAAGCATAGAATAATGAAAAAGGTCCAGCTGGTTGTAGCTGATTCCAGCCACCCTCTGAAGATCAAGCTGCTCCCATCAGGCTGTAGGTTCACAATCAGGTCGAACAGACAGACAAACTATTTTGTCCCTTTCGCCATCAGTTTTATGAACAGACATAAATGATTTTAGCGGAGTGTAACTTTTTAATGGAGTGTCATTTGTTGTGTTAAGTTGTTAAATGCTGTGTATGTGTAAGTATGATGATGTCACATCAGCTGCACAACAAATTGCCTCCCAGGGATAATAAAGTTTACCTTGACCTTGATAAATAAAATTCACTGGAGCAATTCCTCCAGCATCACCAGAACTAAATGGACTTGTGCTAACGCTCAAACGTCTGTGTGGAGGAGAACACAGGTTAGAATCCAAGTGGTTATGAGGTACGTATTCAGGTAAGACACTGTTGCTATCTTCAAACTTCAGGTGAATTGAGGAAGAGGAGCAGCGCAGTAAGGATTCCAAGAAGAGGAGCAGGTAGGTATTACAGGGAATGGAGGTAAGTGGCAGCTGGCGGTTTCACAGAGAAAAACAGACTCAGGTTGTTGGTGACGTCACAGATGTAGGACAATAAAATGAGATTATCCAGTTAGCAGGAACAGGTCATACACAGTTCATCAGTGATCTGTCACAAACAAATCTGTGCTTCAATATATATAAACACATATAAGCTGATCAGCACCTCTGTGAGTCGGAGACTGTGATGTGAGGCAGAAACAAATCCAGGTTCAAGATCCAGAACAGAAGAGGAAATGTGACACGATGGAGACGTGTTGCTGCAGTCAAATTCACAATGAGCTCATATTTTTGATGAAATGATCAAAAAATCTCAGTTTCAACATTTGACATTATGTTTATGTTCTATTGAGAATAAAGTATGAGTTTAAAAGATTTACACATATGTGGTTTCTGGTTTTGGTTTATTAATTTTCAATGTTTTACTTTAAGGAGACAACAAATGCATATCCTAAAACGATTTATTGATTGTTGTTATTTATGAACATGATTAGCTGCTGTGATGATAACGCAGTGCGTTATTGTAACATGTATGTGTTTTTGTTGCCAACAAATGAATCATGGATCTCATTTTTTGGTGTTAAACTAATTCAATTTATGAAGCTTATAAACTTGTAGTCACAGCTGTGTGTCCACTTGTTGAATGACATCATCTATAATAATCATCTTCTTAAAAAGATTTAAATGGTCAGCTACTTCCTTGTTTCTTGTTTCTCCAAACTTGAACCCAAAAATTTCCATCAGCGACTGTCCAGATTTGTTTAGAGCTCCTCTGCTGCCATCTACTGGTTTACCATTAAAAAACACAATATGTATGTGTATGTATGTTAAATGTTATCTAAAATATTAAGGATAATTATAAAATCTATTAAATAGCCCATTTTAATCATCAACATCTTCACAGCTCTGAGTTCAGCAGTCTAATAAAAAAAGATTGTTTAAATACACACAAACACAGTCACACATCCATATGCACACTTACACGCACTCACCCACAAGCGCACAACCACACACACCAATTTACAAAACAAATGACTGTTTTATATGATCAAAATCAGGATCTGTGTACCCTTTGATCTCTGGTTATTTCATCTCAAAATAAACATTACAGAAACAATAGGCCTTCGCAAAGCCTTCGGTGCTCGGGCCTAATAACGATAAACATTTGAATTACAATAGGCCTTCGCAC
>SSNP01000008.1:294089-329541 GCA_006937955.1 Pachypanchax playfairii | reverse complement strand
CGCTTTCGGTGCTCGGGCCTAATAACAATAAACATTTGAATTACAATAGGCCTTCGCACCGCCTTCAGTGCTCGGGCCTAATAACAATAAACATTTGAATTACAATAGGCCTTCGCACCGCCTTCAGTGCTCGGGCCCAATAAAGAAACAGTGAGGGTTCAATAGGCCTTCGCACCACCTTCGGTGCTCGGGCCTAATAACAATAAACATTTGAATTACAATAGGCCTTCACACCGCCTTCAGTGCTCGGGCCCAATAAAGAAACAGTGAGGGTTCAATAGGCCTTCGCACCACCTTCGGTGCTCGGGCCTAATAACAATAAACATTTGAATTACAATAGGCCTTCACACCGCCTTCGGTGCTCGGGCCTAATAACAATAAATATTTGAATTACAATAGTCCTTTGCATCGCATTCGGTGCTCGGGCCTAATAAAGAAACAGTTACAATAGGCCTTCGCACCGCCTTCGGTGCTCGGGCCTAATAATGATAAACATTTGAATTACAATAGGCCTTCGCACCACCTGCGGTGCTCGGGCCTGGTAAAGAAACAGTGAGGATTCAATAGGCCTTCGCACCACCTGCGGTGCTCGGGCCTGGTAAAGAAAATGTGAGGATACAATAGGCCTTTGCACCACCTTCGGTGCTCGGGCCTAATAACAATAAACATTTGAATTACAATAGGCCTTCGCACCACTTTCGGTGCTCGGGCCTAATAACAATAAACATTTGAATTACAATAGGCCTTCGCACCGCCTTCAGTGCTCGGGCCTAATAACAATAAACATTTGAATTACAATAGGCCTTCGCATCGCCTTCGGTGCTCGGGCCTAATAACAATAAACATTTGAATTACAATAGGCCTTCGCACCGCCTTCGGTGCTCGGGCCTAATAACAATAAACATTTGAATTACAATAGGCCTTCGCACCACTTTCGGTGCTCGGGCCTAATAACAATAAACATTTGAATTACAATAGGACTTCGCACCGCCTTCAGTGCTCGGGCCTAATAAAGAAACAGTGAGGATTCAATAGGCCTTCGCACCGCCTTCAGTGCTCGGGCCTAATAATGATAAACATTTGAATTACAATAGGCCTTCGCACCGCCTTCGGTGCTCGGGCCTAATAATGATAAACATTTGAATTACAATAGGCCTTTGCACCGCCTTCGGTGCTCGGGCCTAATAACAATAAACATTTGAATTACAATAGGCCTTCGCACCGCCTTCAGTGCTCGGGCCTAATAACAATAAACATTTGAATTACAATAGGCCTTCGCACCACTTTCGGTGCTCGGGCCTAATAACAATAAACATTTGAATTACAATAGGCCTTCGCACCGCCTTCAGTGCTCGGGCCTAATAAAGAAACAGTGAGGATTCAATAGGCCTTCGCACCGCCTTCAGTGCTCGGGCCTAATAATGATAAACATTTGAATTACAATAGGCCTTCGCACCGCCTTCGGTGCTCGGGCCTAATAATGATAAACATTTGAATTACAATAGGCCTTTGCACCGCCTTCGGTGCTCGGGCCTAATAACAATAAACATTTGAATTACAATAGGCCTTCGCACCACCTGCGGTGCTCGGGCCTAGTAAAGAAACAGTGAGGATTCAATAGGCCTTCGCACCGCCTTCGGTGCTCTGGCCTAATAACAATAAACATTTCAATTACAATAGACCTTCGCACCGCTTTCGGTGCTCGGGCCTAATAACAATAAACATTTGAATTACAATAGGCCTTCGCACCACCTTCAGTGCTCGGGCCTAATAACAATAAACATTTGAATTACAATAGGCCTTCGCACCGCCTTCAGTGCTCGGGCCTAATAAAGAAACAGTGAGGATTCAATAGGCCTTCGCACCACTTTCGGTGCTCGGGCCTAATAACAATAAACATTTGAATTACAATAGGCCTTCGCACCGCCTTCAGTGCTCGGGCCTAATAAAGAAACAGTGAGGATTCAATAGACCTTCGCACCGCCTTCAGTGCTCGGGCCTAATAAAGAAACAGTGAGGATTCAATAGACCTTCACACCGCCTTCGGTGCTCGGGCCTAATAAAGAAACAGTGAGGATTCAATAGACCTTCGCACCGCCTTCGGTGCTCGGGCCTAATAAAGAAACAGTGAGGATTCAATAGGCCTTCGCACCGCCTTCAGTGCTCGGGCCTAATAAAGAAACAGTGAGGATTCAATAGGCCTTCGCACCGCCTTCAGTGCTCGGGCCTAATAACAATAAACATTTGAATTACAATAGACCTTTGCACCGCCTTCGGTGCTCGCGCCTAATAACAATAAACATTTGAATTACAATAGGCCTTCGCACCGCCTTCAGTGCTCGGGCCTAATAACAATAAACATTTGAATTACAATAGGCCTTCGCACCACTTTCGGTGCTCGGGCCTAATAACAATAAACATTTGACTTACAATAGGCCTTCGCACCGCCTTCAGTGCTCGGGCCTAGTAAAGAAACAGTGAGGATACAATAGGCCTTCGCACCGCCTTCGGTGCTCTGGCCTAATAACAATAAACATTTGAATTACAATAGGCCTTCGCATCGCCTTCGGTGCTCGGGCCTAATAAAGAAACAGTGAAGATTCAATAGGCCTTCGCACCGCATTCGGTGCTCGGGCCTAATAATGATAAACATTTGAATTACAATAGGCCTTCGCACCACCTGCGGTGCTTGGGCCTAGTAAAGAAACAGTGAGGATTCAATAGGCCTTCACACCACCTGCGGTGCTCGGGCCTAGTAAAGAAACAGTGAGGATACAATAGGCCTTCGCACCGCTTTCGGTGCTCGGGCCTAATAACAATAAACATTTGAATTACAATAGGCCTTCGCACCGCCTTCGGTGCTCGGGCCTAATAATGATAAACATTTGAATTACAATAGGCCTTTGCACCGCCTTCGGTGCTCGGGCCTAATAACAATAAACATTTGAATTACAATAGGCCTTCGCACCGCCTTCTGTGCTCGGGCCTAGTAAAGAAACAGTGAGGATTCAATAGGCCTTCGCACCGCCTTCGGTGCTCTGGCCTAATAACAAGAAACATTTGAATTACAATAGGCCTTCGCACCGCTTTCGGTGCTCGGGCCTAATAATGATAAACATTTGAATTACAATAGGCCTTTGCACCGCCTTCGGTGCTCGGGCCTAATAACAATAAACATTTGAATTACAATAGGCCTTCGCACCACCTGCGGTGCTCGGGCCTAGTAAAGAAACAGTGAGGATTCAATAGGCCTTCGCACCGCCTTCGGTGCTCTGGCCTAATAACAATAAACATTTGAATTACAATAGGCCTTCGCACCGCCTTCAGTGCTCGGGCCTAATAACAATAAACATTTGAATTACAATAGGCCTTCGCATCGCCTTCGGTGCTCGGGCCTAATAACAATAAACATTTGAATTACAATAGGCCTTCGCACCGCCTTCGGTGCTCGGGCCTAATAACAATAAACATTTGACTTACAATAGGCCTTCGCACCGCCTTCAGTGCTCGGGCCTAGTAAAGAAACAGTGAGGATACAATAGGCCTTCGCACCGCCTTCGGTGCTCTGGCCTAATAACAATAAACATTTGAATTACAATAGGCCTTCGCATCGCCTTCGGTGCTCGGGCCTAATAAAGAAACAGTGAAGATTCAATAGGCCTTCGCACCGCATTCGGTGCTCGGGCCTAATAATGATAAACATTTGAATTACAATAGGCCTTCGCACCGCCTTCGGTGCTCGGGCCTAATAATGATAAACATTTGAATTACAATAGGCCTTCGCACCACCTGCGGTGCTTGGGCCTAGTAAAGAAACAGTGAGGATTCAATAGGCCTTCACACCACCTGCGGTGCTCGGGCCTAGTAAAGAAACAGTGAGGATACAATAGGCCTTCGCACCGCCTTCAGTGCTCGGGCCTAATAACAATAAACATTTGAATTACAATAGGCCTTCGCACCACTTTCGGTGCTCGGGCCTAATAACAATAAACATTTGAATTACAATAGGACTTCGCACCGCCTTCAGTGCTCGGGCCTAATAAAGAAACAGTGAGGATTCAATAGGCCTTCGCACCGCCTTCAGTGCTCGGGCCTAATAATGATAAACATTTGAATTACAATAGGCCTTCGCACCACCTGCGGTGCTTGGGCCTAGTAAAGAAACAGTGAGGATTCAATAGGCCTTCACACCACCTGCGGTGCTCGGGCCTAGTAAAGAAACAGTGAGGATACAATAGGCCTTCGCACCGCCTTCAGTGCTCGGGCCTAATAACAATAAACATTTGAATTACAATAGGCCTTCGCACCGCCTTCGGTGCTTGGGCCTAATAATGATAAACATTTGAATTACAATAGGCCTTTGCACCGCCTTCGGTGCTCGGGCCTAATAACAATAAACATTTGAATTACAATAGGCCTTCGCACCACCTGCGGTGCTCGGGCCTAGTAAAGAAACAGTGAGGATTCAATAGGCCTTCGCACCGCCTTCGGTGCTCTGGCCTAATAACAATAAACATTTGAATTACAATAGGCCTTCGCACCGCCTTCAGTGCTCGGGCCTAATAAAGAAACAGTGAGGATTCAATAGGCCTTCGCACCACCTTCGGTGCTCGGGCCTAATAATGATAAACATTTGAATTACAATAGGCCTTCGCACCGCCTTCAGTGCTCGGGCCTAATAAAGAAACAGTGAGGATTCAATAGGCCTTCGCACCACCTTCGGTGCTCGGGCCTAATAACAATAAACATTTGAATTACAATAGGCCATCGCACCGCCTTCAGTGCTCGGGCCTAATAAAGAAACAGTGAGGATTCAATAGACCTTCACACCGCCTTCGGTGCTCGGGCCTAATAAAGAAACAGTGAGGATTCAATAGGCCTTCGCACCACCTTCGGTGCTCGGGCCTAATAACAATAAACATTTGAATTACAATAGGCCATCGCACCGCCTTCAGTGCTCGGGCCTAATAAAGAAACAGTGAGGATTCAATAGACCTTCGCACCGCCTTCGGTGCTCGGGCCTAATAAAGAAACAGTGAGGATTCAATACACCTTCGCACCGCCTTCGGTGCTCGGGCCTAATAATGATAAACATTTGAATTACAATAGGCCTTTGCACCGCCTTCGGTGCTCGGGCCTAATAACAATAAACATTTGAATTACAATAGGCCTTCGCACCGCCTTCAGTGCTCGGGCCTAATAACAATAAACATTTGAATTACAATAGGCCTTCGCACCACTTTCGGTGCGGGCCTAATAAAGAAACAGTGAGGATTCAATAGACCTTCGCACCGCCTTCGGTGCTCGGGCCTAATAAAGAAACAGTGAGGATTCAATAGACCTTCGCACCGCCTTCGGTGCTCGGGCCTAATAAAGAAACAGTGAGGATTCAATAGGCCTTCGCACCGCCTTCAGTGCTCGGGCCTAATAAAGAAACAGTGAGGATTCAATAGGCCTTCGCACCGCCTTCGGTGCTCGGGCCTAATAACAATAAACATTTGAATTACAATAGGCCTTCGCACCGCCTTCAGTGCTCGGGCCTAATAACAATAAACATTTGAATTACAATAGGCCTTCGCACCGCCTTCGGTGCTCGGGCCTAATAAAGAAACAGTGAGGATTCAATAGACCTTCGCACCGCCTTCGGTGCTCGGGCCTAATAAAGAAACAGTGAGGATTCAATAGACCTTCGCACCGCCTTCGGTGCTCGGGCCTAATAAAGAAACAGTGAGGATTCAATAGACCTTCGCACCGCCTTCGGTGCTCGGGCCTAATAAAGAAACAGTGAGGATTCAATAGACCTTCGCACCGCCTTCGGTGCTCGGGCCTAATAAAGAAACAGTGAGGATTCAATAGACCTTCGCACCGCCTTCGGTGCTCGGGCCTAATAAAGAAACAGTGAGGATTCAATAGGCCTTCGCACCGCCTTCAGTGCTCGGGCCTAATAACAATAAACATTTGAATTACAATAGGCCTTCGCACCACTTTCGGTGCTCGGGCCTAATAACAATAAACATTTGAATTACAATAGGCCTTCGCACCGCCTTCAGTGCTCGGGCCTAATAAAGAAACAGTGAGGATTCAATAGGCCTTCGCACCGCCTTCGGTGCTCGGGCCTAATAATGATAAACATTTGAATTACAATAGGCCTTTGCACCGCCTTCGGTGCTCGGGCCTAATAACAATAAACATTTGAATTACAATAGGCCTTCGCACCGCCTTCAGTGCTCGGGCCTAATAAAGAAACAGTGAGGATTCAATAGACCTTCGCACCGCCTTCAGTGCTCGGGCCTAATAAAGAAACAGTGAGGATTCAATAGACCTTCACACCGCCTTCGGTGCTCGGGCCTAATAAAGAAACAGTGAGGATTCAATAGACCTTCGCACCGCCTTCGGTGCTCGGGCCTAATAAAGAAACAGTGAGGATTCAATAGGCCTTCGCACCGCCTTCAGTGCTCGGGCCTAATAATGATAAACATTTGAATTACAATAGGCCTTCGCACCGCCTTCAGTGCTCGGGCCTAATAAAGAAACAGTGAGGATTCAATAGACCTTCGCACCGCCTTCGGTGCTCGGGCCTAATAAAGAAACAGTGAGGATTCAATAGACCTTCGCACCGCCTTCGGTGCTCGGGCCTAATAAAGAAACAGTGAGGATTCAATAGACCTTCGCACCGCCTTCGGTGCTCGGGCCTAATAAAGAAACAGTGAGGATTCAATAGGCCTTCGCACCGCCTTCAGTGCTCGGGCCTAATAAAGAAACAGTGAGGATTCAATAGGCCTTCGCACCGCCTTCAGTGCTCGGGCCTAATAAAGAAACAGTGAGGATTCAATACACCTTCGCACCGCCTTCGGTGCTCGGGCCTTATTACGAGCAGGTTTAGCGAGAGCAGACAAAACAGGTTTAACATGAACATTTGTAAAACTGCTCTTCGTACTGCTTTTATTTGGACACTCAGCTTTCCAATGATCTTTTTTCTTGCAGTACTTGCAGATTTTATTTTGGTCAAAAAGTTCATGGGGTTTCTCCAAACTACCATGATGCGCATATCTGTTAATAACTGGACCAACCCTGGACTCCAAGAAATCCTTCTTAGACCTCAAGTCAACAGGATGTAACAACACATATTCATCTGCTAAAGCAGCAGCCTCAGCAGCTGTCTTCACTTTATGATCAGTCACATGAATTGCAATTTGGGTTGGAATAGAGTTTTTAAACTGTTCCGAAATGATCAGGTCACACAGAGCTTCAAATGTTTTAATCTGCAATGGAAAGCACCAGCGATTAAAATGATTGACCAACTCTCTGGTAAAATCCACGTGCGTTCGTCTACCAGACTTTTCCCAAGTTCTAAACCTTGTCGGTATACTTCAGGCACCAGTTCATAAGCCTTAAGCACAGCCTCTTGAACAGATTTATAACTCTTAGATTTAGAGAAGAGTATGCTTCCTGAGCTTTACCAGTAAAACTACACTGCAAAAGCAATGTGTGTTCTTCATCATACCAAGCTCTACTTTCAGCCACACGTTCAAAAAGCAAAAAGAATGTATCGAGATCATGTTCATTAAACTGTGAAACTAATCGCAAATTAGTTGACACATCAAAAACATGTGTAGATAGAGCTGAAACAGGTGAAGTTTTGTTTGCCCGCCTCCAATTCAAGTTTTTTCACTTCTATCAAGAGTATCAATAACTTCTCATGTTCTGGATTTAGTTGATCAACTGGGTTTTTCTCTGATTTACCAGTAACTTTGATAATCCCCAACTCAGACAAGCTTTCCTTCAGAATTTGTCTAATGTTCTCCTTTAGCCTTTTATCACAAACTTCGATGTGAAAATGTTCAGCAATTTTCACTAGTTGTTCTCTTGAACAACAGTCTAATAACTCCTCTGACGGAGCTTCCACAAACTCATCAACTGTTGCCATTACTATCAGAAATCCTTCCTAACCTGAAGTAATGAAAACTGCACCACAGCCACAGAAAATGCCACCGAACCAGTTTCCCTCTAACTGCTTACAAGGATCTAGCGAAACTCCTCTCTAGTCTTCAGGTGCTAATTGTGGAGGGTTTTTGAGCACCAAAACCAGCATGCCCGGTAAAGCAACCAAATAATCAGCGACTCTACCTGCAGCACCAAATGCAACAAATAGTTTAACCAGAAACAACTGAGCACAGTATAACTACCCACCTTTAAAGAGGCCCTTCCATTAAAAACAGTTTTTCTGAGGTTTCTGTTGAATATTTTAGCTCCACAGGTGTTCTTACCTTCATAGTGGGTGAAAACAGGTCAACAACTTCTCTTTCAGTTTTTATCTCTCAAACTACGCAGGTGGTGATAAAACCCGAGTTCTCCCGAGTTCTAACGGCCTGTATCTGTTTCATCACAACTCCTTTGTTCGTTAGTATTCATCAGCTCCTGCAGTTGAAACCAAGCCTAGCATGCTGCTGGCTAAAAGCTGTTAGCATAAGACGTAGCATGACGTCTGACATTGCTATACGCAGCGGGGCAGGAAACAGTATTCTTTGCTCTCATAGGCTAGTTTGTTAGCCAATCAGAGTCCAGCAAATTAGAATAATGAATATGAACGAGCTGCTGACGAGGCCTGACGGAAGGAGCCGGAACCACCCGAATTTTAATGCAGACAGATTGAAAGGTCTGTTAATCAGTGTTTNTATATCACAAACTTCGATGTGAAAATGTTCAGCAATTTTCACTAGTTGTTCTCTTGAACAACAGTCTAATAACTCCTCTGACGGAGCTTCCACAAACTCATCAACTGTTGCCATTACTATCAGAAATCCTTCCTAACCTGAAGTAATGAAAACTGCACCACAGCCACAGAAAATGCCACCGAACCAGTTTCCCTCTAACTGCTTACAAGGATCTAGCGAAACTCCTCTCTAGTCTTCAGGTGCTAATTGTGGAGGGTTTTTGAGCACCAAAACCCGCATGCCCGGTAAAGCAACCAAATAATCAGCGACTCTACCTGCAGCACCAAATGCAACAAATAGTTTAACCAGAAACAACTGAGCACAGTATAACTACCCACCTTTAAAGAGTCCCTTCCATTAAAAACAGTGTTTCTGAGGTTTCTGATGAATATTTTAGCTCCACAGGTGTTCTTACCTTCATAGTGGGTGAAAACAGGTCAACAACTTCTCTTTCAGTTTTAATCTCTCAAACTACGCAGGTGGTGATAAAACCCGAGTTCTAACGGCCTGTATCTGTTTCATCACAACTCCTTTGTTCGTTAGTATTCATCAGCTCCTGCAGTTGAAACCACGCCTAGCATGCTGCTGGCTAAAAGCTGTTAGCATAAGACGTAGCATGACGTCTGACATTGCTATACGCAGCGGGGCAGGAAACAGTATTCTTTGCTCTCATAGGCTAGTTTGTTAGCCAATCAGAGTCCAGCAAATTAGAATAATGAATATGAACGAGCTGCTGACGAGGCCTGACGGAAGGAGCCGGAACCACCCGAATTTTAATGCAGACAGATTGAAAGGTCTGTTAATCAGTGTTTCCTGATGTCTCCAACCGAAGGATTTGTCTGCCAATTGTGGCTGAAAATTTAAAAATTGCTAAATTCAGACACACAGAATTTTAGGTTTTTTAAAGACCAGCAAAGATGATGTGGATGTGAAGCATGATGGAATCATCTGAAATAAAATTTGAGTTTTGATTTCCCCTCAGGGAAAGAACTTTGTTCACATCAAAGTTGGGCAGCTGTCCAACAATACAATTAGTAAGTATGGGAAACTGCTGCTCTTAAACAAACCCCTCCCTCACTTCTCTTCCTCTATCTGCAGCTGGCGCTCCGAAGAGAAGCAGCTGAGTTTATTATCTCCATGGTGGTCCCTTTGGGGTGGCGGCGAGGCCCCTGCCATGCTGCTGCTGATGCATTAGGTGAGGGTCCCTGAGGAGACGTCAGTGTGACTCTTTTATTACTCAAGCACTCAGTCTTATTGTGGCAACTGATGTGGATAAAAGTCATTCATAATTTTGTTTCAAGAAGGAAATAAACATCTGTTAAATCTTTTCCTTAAAGAAGTCACAATATCTTCAAAACAAAATTCAGTTCAGTTCAAACAAGTGTCCTGCATCAATTTCTATTTCTTGATACAAGCTTTTATAAATTAGTAGCAACATAAACCTCTCTGTCGCCACCTTCTTCCTTCCCAAACTCAGGTCCTTTACACACACACACTCGCGCACACACACATGCACACGCACATTCGTGCAAACACTCACACACACACACACACACACACGCACACTTGCGCAAACACTCACACACACACTCACACGCACACTCGCGCATGAACACACTCACATACACACACGCGCAAACACACTCACATACGTGCGCACACACTCATGCACGTGTACACAATCAGTTAAATTTGATTCTTTTAGCTCGGTGAGAAGAAATTTCTTCAAACATTCACTTTAAAAGGTATCAGAAATTGGGATAAATACAATTTTACATGTGGGATGTCCCGTGTGTCCTGTGTCTCATCTTTGTCCTGTGTATCGTGTGTGTTCCTTGTCTCAAGTGTGTCTTGTGTCATTGTGTGTCCTGGTTGTCCTGTGTGTCAAGAGTGTCCTGTGTGTCATGTGTGTCCTGTGTGTCCCATGTGTGTCTTGTGTCATGTGTGTCCTGTGTGTCATGGTTGTCCTGTGTGTACCATGTGTAATGTGTGTCCTGTGTGTCTTATGTGTCCCATGTGTGTCTTGTGTAATGTGTGTCCTGTGTATCATGTGTGTCTTGTGTAATGTGTGTCCTGTGTATCATGTGTGTCTTGTGTCATTGTGTGTCCTGGTTGTCCTGTGTGTACCATGTGTAATGTGTGTCCTGTGTCTCCCGTGTGTCATGTGTGTCCTATGTGTCCCATGTGTGTCTTGTGTAATGTGTGTCCTGTGTATCATGTGTGTCTTGTGTCATTGTGTGTCCTGGTTGTCTTGTGTCTCATGTTTGTCCTTTTATCATGTGTGTTCCTTGTGTCATGTGTGTCCTGGTTGTCCTGTGTGTACCATGTGTAATGTGTGTCCTGTGTCTCCCATGTGTCATGTGTGTCCTATGTGTCCCATGTGTGTCTTGTGTAATGTGTGTCCTGTGTGTCTTGTGTCATTGTGTGTCCTGGTTGTCCTGTGTGTCATTGTGTGTCCTGGTTGTCCTGTGTGTCCCATGTATCATGTGTGTCCTATGTGTCATGTGTGTCTTGTGTCATGTGTGTCCTGGTTGTCCTGTGTCTCCCGTGTGTCATGTTTGTCCTTTGTGTCCCGTTTGTCCTGTGTGTCCCATGTGTCATGTGTGTCCCATGTGTCATTTTTGTCCTGTGTGTCCCATGTGTCATGTGTGTCCCGTGTGTCATGTGTGTCCCATGTGTCATGTGTGTCCTGTGTGTCCCGTGTGTCCCATGTGTCATGTGTGTCCTATGTGTCATGTGTGTCCTGTGTGTCTCGTGTGTCATGTGTGTCCCATGTGTCATGTGTGTCCTATGTGTCATGTGTGTCCCATGTGTCCTGTGTGTCTCGTGTGTCCTGTGTGTCTCGTGTGTCCCGTGTGTCATGTGTGTCCCGTGTGTCATGTGTGTCTCGTGTGTCATGTGTGACTCGCCTGCTGGATTATTATCTCATTCATGACATCTGCTGTGTCATTGTGTGTCCTGGTTGTCTTGTGTCTCATGTTTGTCCTTTTATCATGTGTGTTCCTTGTGTCATGTGTGTCATGGTTGTCCTGTGTGTACCATGTGTAATGTGTGTCCTGTGTCTCCCGTGTGTCATGTGTGTCCTATGTGTCCCATGTGTGTCTTGTGTAATGTGTGTCCTGTGTGTCTTGTGTGTCCTGGTTGTCCTGTGTGTCATTGTGTGTCCTGGTTGTCCTGTGTGTCATTGTGTGTCCTGGTTGTCCTGTGTGTCCCATGTATCATGTGGGTCCTATGTGTCATGTGTGTCTTGTGTCATGTGTGTCCTGGTTGTCCTGTGTCTCCCGTGTGTCATGTTTGTCCTTTGTGTCCCGTTTGTCCTGTGTGTCCCATGTGTCATGTGTGTCCCATGTGTCCCATGTGTCATTTTTGTCCTGTGTGTCCCATGTGTCATGTGTGTCTCGTGTGTCATGTGTGTCCCATGTGTCATGTGTGTCCCATGTGTCATGTGTGTCCCATGTGTCATGTGTGTCATGTGTGACTCGCCTGCTGGATTATTATCTCATTCATGACATCTGCTGTTCAGCTGAAGAATGGCAGCAGTACATGTCCAAACTAGTTTTAATCCCATCATATGGATCTAATAATATCGCAAAGAAAAAACAGCTGACTTATTATTAAAAATATAAAAGAGTCAGTGTAAACTGCATTAAAAGAAATTGGTACATGAATGAAGATTTAATCTAAACAAAATATTCAATATTTGAATAACTAATATCACTAAAGTCCCTTCAAACCTTTGTAGGCTTAGAAAATAATCATACAGACTCATTTGCAATATTACCATCAGTAAAAATACTTCAAACTGTCTGACCAAAATCTGCTCAGATTTCCCTGATCTACTGCTCATTGTGCAACATTTCCCAAATGTCCTGAGGATGCTTGTATACAGCAGTGAAGTATTAATACATGAATCATATAGATGCCTGACTTCTACTTAAAAAATCCCCTTTGAACTGCTGTAAAAATGTTTAACTTCAGCAAGGATAAAAGTATTTGTTATTTTATTAAAACAAGAAAAAAAATATTTTCTGTTGGATGGGAGAAGGTGTGTTAAAGAGAAAGTAAACAAGGCATTAACAGGATTGCATGTTTTTTTAAGCTGATCGTCTGCAGCATCTTTCTCTGAGTAAAAAGCCAGAGGGAGAAGAGAGGCCGCGTGTCAGACTGCATAAATAACTGTCAGCATAAAGTAAACACAGCGGTCATAACCCGGGCAAATTCAAACAACTGGTCTGAAGAGTGCAGGTTCTCTACAACACTTCAACATATCGAACATATCCTGACCTCAGCTCACAAGCTCTCTTCTCATTGGCTGAAACCAGGACTGTCTGGCCAGTTCATGTGTGTGAAACAGTGTGGGACAAATAACTGACCTGAATCCTGTAATAAATCCAATAAGGTCCAACATTTGTCTGTTAAACCAAAAGGCCAAACGAGGAGAAAATTATTTCATTAAATTACATGAAGACCAAGTTAGTTTTACAGCTGGAATAATGTTTGAATTGTTTGTTTATGTAAAAGTAAGAAGGTCTACTGTTATCTCTCAGAAACGACAAAGAGGGGCTTATCAGCACCGAGGCTTGTCAGTGCTCAGGTTCTGCTGCCCTGAAGGAGAAGCCCAATAAGAACAGGGTTGACTGCAGGTCACACAAGAAAAGAAAAATATAAGGAAATAATATTAAGTACACAAGTTTTAGAAAGTTATACAAATATATATTTTTATAGATGTAACCTGTACATTCAAGACAATGGACAGCTCAAAATGTTCATCCATCATCATGCAGTTCAAAAATACATCTGCATGTGGAAAATGCAGAAGCAGACTATTCAAAAAAGCAGTATGAAGAATAAAAATGATCTTTGAACCAGCAAAGACAGCAAGTAAAAAATGTATTTAAATAAAATTATCTTTTTTCTATTATGGGATGAAAAAGGGAGGATTCACTCCCTCTGTTAATCCCACTCACAGCCTGCAGTATGAGACCTGCGTTTCAGTCAAGCTTTTCATGAGGAAATCAAAAATCAAATCTTCTTCACATCATGATGCGGTTGTTCCACACAAGCGTGTCGAGTTCAGCATCTCCTTCAGGTCGCTCTCCGGTTTCCCTGCGACCATGAAAGGCCACGTCTGCAGGAGGAAATACACTCAGTTAAACACATACTTTAAGTAATACTTAAATCAATGTTAAAATTAAATAAATACAAATATTTATTGGGCTTTCACAAGCAAACACAAAAACATCCAGTCTGCCATGAACAGACACGTGCAACCAGATGTTGCCAGATGTTGCTCTAATATCCCAACAGCTTTTTAAAAACGAACAACCAGCTCATTGAAACGTTGTTGTTTTAATACTGAAAATCAGGACCTCTTTTCTACTGCTGTGGGACAAAATGCAACACTTCTTTCACCTTCAAGCACCTGCACCTTACTGAACACCTGCAAACTCAGATTTCATCATGCAGTAACATAAACTAACAGCATTAACTTCATGGAACTCAAAGTTTATTTCTATTAAAAGTATCTGCAGACTCCTCGAACCTGCTTCAGAATCAGACTGTGTCTCACCAGGTTGACGGGATGAATATATCCGTTTTCATATTTGTCATTGGCCAGAATCTGCCGGAGATGCGCGATGTAGCTGGACGCGAGGCGCAGCGTGTCCAGTTTGGAGAGCTTGGTGTCTGGTGGTACCCAGGGTAAGGAGGTCTTCAGCCTGGAAAAGGCTTTGGACAGGACCCGCATCCGGGCTCTCTCCCGCGCGTTGGCCGCGTTCCTCTGCACCTGTTTGCCCCCCTGTTGCGCCACACCTTTGGGCGCACTCTTCCGGGACGCTGTCCTCCGTTTCTTGCCGGGCGCGTCTCTTCTGTCCTCGTTTGCGCACGTGCCCTCGCAGTTGGAGCTCTCCTCTGCGCTCTCATTGGAGTCCTTTCCGGATGCGCCAAATTTCAGGAGGCCATCAAGGAGCTCGTCGTCGACGTCGCTGAGAGAGCCTGTGGACATGGTGCTGGACTGGAGCGGGCTCAAAACATGGGCGCAGAACTGTTCGGGCTCGAGCATTAATGACTGTGAGCGCCAAAAACACTCCAGATGTTCCAGTAGAACTAACCAGGCGTGAAGGGAGCAGAAAGGATCGGACTTTTTTATCTGTATGAGCAGGGAGGGCGTTACTGCGTGCTGGGAGGAGACAGTGGTGCAGATTTGACTTCTTGGTTTCCTGAAGTCTTTTGGACCCCGACGGACGGATGAGTCTCAAACTAACTGGTTTATTATAGTCACAGTTTAAACAGCCAAATGCTCAATTAATCTAAGAAAATAAAGACTAATGTAGAGAAATCTGCTGCTTTTGATCTTTGTTTTGATTCCAGAATGAGAGAAACCACTTTGGAATTGAAGGCTTGAACCAAAATGGCCACAAAGGAAACAGATTCAATTTAAAATCCATTAGAACTGAATATTATTATTAGAATTTCTTAACCCAAAGATGTGCAGCAATGCCACCGAGTAAAAATGTTCTTCACATGAAATCAGTTTAATATTTGTACATTATACAGTTTGTCTGTGTATGTGTTTCATGAACGTCCTCATATAGTCTGTAATTGTTCTGTCCCTCTTTTACAGGGAAAAGTCCAAATCCCAGTATTCTCACCTTAAACTGCAGATAATCAGTATTTAGTCCATTCCACTCTGCATCCACAGAACTTTCAGCACATCATGCTAGTTAACAGAGTAAAGTGCAAAGACAGGGGGTGTCACTTCTCAAATGGCAACTGGCGCCTCAGTCCCATCTGATGTAATAGATATCCGGCACCCAAAATCCCCTGTTTGGCCTTCCACATCATTCCACACCAAAGCTCTGCATGCGCACCGGCCCACTCAGGACCAAGTCCAAACAACCGCAGCTCCCTATAACTACTTTAAGGAGAAATGTTTGCTGCTTGTTCACTTCCTCTTTTAACTTCTCAAGTCTGAAATATGATGTGAGATGTAGTTTTTAACTGGGATGCAGGATTGTGTTTGTTTGTGTGAGTGTGATCTTGCAGTGTGTTTTGTCTGCACGTCTGAAGCGTGCAGGGATAAGGAGTGTGTCTCCAGAGAGCTGACCTTTAACTCCTTTGCTTCCGGTATCACAATCCATACAAACACACACTATCTGACTTATCACTCAGAAGTACACAATGGACCTTTTTATTATTCATTTCTACATCAAGAGGAAAAAGTCTTCAAAGAAATGAGAGAGGTTCAAACCAGAGTGGCCAGGATGATTTGTAATCAAATTAACAAGGAGGATGCATAGTGGGGGACGGGGGGCGGGGGGGTAAAAAGGGGAATAAAAGTAGAGAAAAGACGACACGGATGGTAATTAATCTTCTGGGTGGGCTGAAAATCAAAGTACTTAGTGGAAAAGTAATAATAGAGTCTGTTAGATTGATGATCACCTCAGATACATGGAACAAACAAGAAGACTAAAGGAGTGCAAGCCAAACTAAAGTAACTCACGAAAAGCTTTTCCTCTCTGTACGGAGAGAAAAACAATGTCATAAAATAATACCAACTTATTCTCATGTGCTTTTAACAGCAAATCAGCAGTAACAGACGTTACTAAGCGGGTTTTTGGGTGAGTGTTCTCACAGAAATCCTTTTGGCGATTCGGTCATACTCGGTGTGACATGGAGCAACAGGTGGAGGAGAGGGGAGGGAGGGGATGAGAAAAAAGAGGGGACGCTGGCAGTCACAGAGGGACATGTTGCTAATTGGCCAGTTTGGGGTCAAAGGTTAGGCTGGTTGTGTAATGTCGCCATGAAGAGAGTAGTTCCAGATGTTGTCCACTGGGCTGCAGAGGAGGGCACCTGATATCTCCGCTCATTATCTCCTTTCTCACTGAGCATCAACTGAAATGAACAAAAAACATTTGTGCCATTTGTGTCATTTTCTTGTTAATATTTTTTTGTACCTCCACCCCACAGGTTGCTCCAGTGCTCGATAAGGGTGTTTTTCTGCTTTTTCATCCCTAAAACATGTTTGAAAAGCAGTGGCAGCTGGTGAAATATTTTTTGGGTGGGGCTGCATAAATCCAAAAATAAATAAATTAAAAAAAAAAAAAAAAAATGGATACACTTGATGTATCAGCGTCAGCATTAAACTGGACTCCAAACAGTCCACCTCCTTATATTGTTTCCTTCTCTTTGAATTCTTGCTTGTATGTTCTCTCAATGTAAGTCGCTTTGGATAAAAGCGTCTGCTAAATGACAGTAGATTAGATTAGATCAGATCCAATTAAATTACTATAACACCATCTACCAGTCATAGCTATGGGAGCCGGGGGGGTTAATCCAAAGTCCAAAAATGCAAAGTTTAAAGTAACAAAATCAAAAGTACAAAGTATCAACAAAAAACACTCTACTCACATGGAGGAGGAGGAAGGCAGGAGTCCAAAACCCCGGGGAAAGAAAAGACCAAAATCCAAATGTCCAAACATTGCACTTAACTATGACAAAATCCTGTGGCTATAATTCAATGGCTATTATTCCATGATTCCAAAAAGACATGAGACATTATACAAAGACACTGTAAAGGACATAAGACACACGACAAAGACAAAGGTCCGGCACTGAGCTTCTTCTTCTTCTTGATTTTTATGGCGGTTGGCAAGCAACTTTTGGTGAGCATTACCGCCACCTTCTGGAATGGAGTGTGGGCCGGGAAGGCCCCAGCAATCTTGTCAGGCACTGAGCTGATGGCCGCTCCAGCATAAATAGTGCTGGACCAAAAGAAGACACAGGTGCAGACAATGAACTAATAGAAAAAGGTGAAGAACAGGAAATGAGACGACCATATATGGAACATGAACTGTTAAAACGAGAAGAGAAGAGACAACACAGATCTTAACTCATTCAGTCCCACTGACGTCTTGATGTCTCTACAGCTTTTATTGGCTTAAATCCCGCAAAGCATTCTGGGGCCGCTGCTCGCTGAATATGAACTTATTACAGGCTGTAATTAGTCATATGATCCAAGAGAGGGCAATGGTGCACTTCTCTGGGTGAGATCACTTATTATTTACATGTTATAAGCTGTGTGGAGCGGGGGAGGAGCCAGACACTCAGGACGAGACACGGTGAATGAGGAAGAGGTTCAGAGCCGCAGCTGTAACCCGATCTGGTTGTTCAGAGAGAATCATTACAAACTAGTATAGAATTGATGGAATGTAGAAGGTGGTGGAGTTTATTACATGGATAAAATCTCTCCAGCGTGTCTACCGGATCTACCGGGAACGAGTATTGTGTTGAAGGTGGTGCGGTTTTTGCTCCAGCTCGTCATTTTCGGACTTGTGATGTCTTCAGCCTGACGTTGAGGTTCTTCTGGTGATTCTAGTGGAGCTGAGGTGGATTTATCCTGTTAGGATCTTCTAAAGGCAGCAGGGAGCAAAATAAAGAACGATTCACCACATAAAACACACGGTCAGTGTTCATAAACAAAGAAATAGCTGTTGGGGGGGGAGTCACACCAGTCACACGTGCACATGCGTGCGCACGTACACACACACACACACACACATCTGAATCTGAGTATCTGAATCAGAAATTTTCTGCTTTTTTTCTTATATTTTATTCAAATGTTTAAATTGTCTATGAATGACTCTTTTTAGACATAAAATAAACTATCAAAAGTACTTTTTTACTATTGTTTTTTTACTCTCATAGTAGTAAAACATAGTTCAGATGTTGCATGAATCATTGAAACATGAAATATTTACATCAAAGTCACTGATTTGCTTGAAAAACCTCTTTATACAAAACGCTCTTTGTCTCAGCTTTTAGTCCTGAAACGTGTGGATTTTCATCAAAGTTCCTCTTTTGTACTGCAAATTACTAAATAACAGAAAGAGGTAGAAAATTTTTCTCTTGCTTTTGAAAGAAGAAAGACTAAATTTTGTGCTGATGATTTCAGAATTCACATAGTCATAGGAGAAAATATTCTGTGGGTCTTCAAAAATCAGTAAAAATGCGAAATATCTCTGGCACTGAATGAGTTAAACGTGAAACTGACACCAGACAAAGACAACACTAATTCAAAGTTAACAAAAGACACACAATGACTAAACATAAAGACACAATTCTAAAAACAAACCTGAATCTAAACCAAACTAAAAAGCCAGATATAAAACACACAATGACACAAACAACAACTCAAAAACCCACAACACTAAACACAGAACAGGAGACCGTGGATAAATCTCACTGCTCCTTACAGAGAGTTTAAACCAATGACGGACAAAGTGAGAGGTAGTGCAGAGGGAGATGAGTTTGGATTCAGATGTAATTTTTTTTAAATCTATTTATAAATCCTATTCTCAGGCAGTGAGGAAGAGGAGGACATGGATGAAGAGCTCTTATCAAGTTTTTGGTTTTGTTATGTTATAAACTTCTTCAGAATAAACTGATTGAAAAAAAAAACTTTTCATAATTCATTGTGTTTACTTATTATTTCCCTTATTTTTTATAGTAAATGGATCGTTTATGAACAAGAAAATTAACTTTATATAATTAGAGTTGTTTAATGACGTGTAGAAAATATTTACGATATAAAACTTATTATACCAATACCAGTTTATTTGTAGAGCACATTTTATAGGGAATATACCATCCAAAGTGCTGTACATTAAGTACAAAATAGATAATCATTAAAAACAATTAAGAAATAAAACAATAAAAACAGTAGAAGCAATAAAAACAATAACATCAGAATAGAATATAAAAGTTTAAGAGGTATTAAAATGCGATTAGAAACAGAAATGCGTCTTTAACCGACATTTGAACACTGTAACAGAAGGGGCGAGTCTGACATCCAGGGGGAGTTGGTTCCACAACTTAGGTGCACAAACAGAAAAAGCTCGTTCCCCTCATGCTCCTACACGACCTCGAGGGACACACAAAAGACGTTGGTCAGACGAGCGGAGGGAGCGAGCCGGGACATACCAACTAAGCAACTGGGAAAGGTAGGGTGGGGCAAGATAATTAAGTGCCTTAAATGTAAACAGTAAAATTTTAAATTTAATCCGATATCAGACTGGAAGCCAGCGTAAGAAGGCTAAGACTAGGGAGATATGTTCACGGCGTCCGGTTCCAGTAATGAACCGGGCAGCAGCATTCTGAGTCACCTAAAGGCGGGCTAAGGACATTGAGGCAGCACCATAAAGTATGGAATTAGCATAGTCCAGTTGAGAGGTGACAGAAGCATGAACCACCGTTTCAAGGTCTCACATAGACGACGAAGTTGATAAAAACAGGATTTCGCAACCTGATTTATATGTTTATGTCCATGCATAGTTTAGGATCCATTGTCACACCAAGATTGACAATTGATGGTTTCAACAAGGCAGATAGGTCAGGAGGTAAAATCAGCTTTTTAGCAGCAGAACCATGAGGGGTAAACGGAGCCAGCTCAGTCTTTAATTCATTCAGGTGGAGGAAATTCACAGCTAACCATGATTTGATGTCACTGAGACAGTCTAGAATAGGTTGCATCGATTCCCCATATTTTAAAGAGAAGTAGAGTTGACAGTCATCAGCATACAGATGATAACCCATTCCGTGTTTTCTAAAAATGGCTGCCAATGGTAAAATTTACAAGTTAAAAAGAAGTGGGCCCAGGATCGAACTCTGTGGGACACCACAGAACAATCTGGTCAGCTGCGAGACACAATCCTCTAAATAAACACTAAAACATCTGTCCAGCAGGTAAGATTCAAACCAGGCAAGCGCAGAACCCCCAATGTCTACAACACGATTTATCCGATCAATGAGGATCGTATGATCAACTGTGTTGAAAGCCGCTGAGAGGTCTAATAACAATAAAAGGACATATGATCCTGAGTCAGTAGCAAGGAAGATATCATTAAAAACCCGCAGATGTGCAGATTTAGTAGAGTGAAAGGCACAAAAACCAGACTGAAAGAGGTCAAAAACTTTAAACACATAAAAACTCTAAAATCAGGGAAGAAACAACCTTTTCTAACAGCTTCGAAAGAAAAGAAAGCTTTGAGATGGGGCGATAACTTTCCAGGGTATTTGGGTCCAGATTTGTTTTTTTCAAGACAGGCTACACCATTGCATGCTTAAACCACCCTTGTATTGCACAGATGGACAGGCCCACAGACTGAAAATATTCTTTTAGTAGTCGTGGGGGGATGGGATCGTTTGGGGAGCCTACAGGTTTCATCTCAGCAACCAAGTCTGAGAGAAAGGACATAGAGACAGGCTGAATGTGGTCAAAAATATGAAAAGTTGTTGGTGCAGAGGGACAAAGGTGAGATATTTGATCTAATAGTTACAACCTTAGCCAGAAAAAAATCAGCAAATCAGGAACAGAGGTCAATATCAGGAGTAGGTGATGAGGTTTTTCCGGAAAGAAGAGCATCAAGGGTCCGGTAAAGGACACGCTGGTCACCCACATGCCTATTATTCCGGAATAGCGCTACAACTGGTGGCAGCGTGTTGGAGTAGCTCTGTGACTTAGCTAGCATTTGCTAACTTTTTTTTGTTCTTTTTGAGTATTTCTTGCGAGTGTTTTCTTCTGGAAATACTTTCTAAATACTTTTCTTCTGATTTGGGTGCTGTGCTGATTGAGTTTTTTGCTTGATTTGTCACTTCTTTGCCACTTGTTATGATGCGTAACCATGGCAACAAGAGACTTGTTTACAAGAAAGAGCAGCTAACTGACATTTCTAAGGCTGAAATAATCCTCAAATTTAAACTCTGGATCCCTGATGAGCTCAAAAGAAGAAGACGTGGATGCAGAGCAGGAGCAAAGAGAAGAGAGAGAAAGAGGAAGTTTAAACCTTCACTTCCATCAGTCATATTGACAAATGTGAGATCTCTTTGCTAACAGAATGGATGAACTTAAATCTCTGTTGAAGACCCAGCCAGAGTATCAGGAATGCAGCATCATGTGTTTTACTGAGACATGGCTAAAGGAGCATATCCTGGACTCCAGCATGTCTCTGCCTGGCTTTCAAACAATATGAGCAGACAGAGATTTGAAGAGGAGCAGCAAAAGAAGAGGAGTTTGTGAGTTGATCACATCTGCAGTCACCTGTTGGGGGCGGAGCATCAGAGCAGGTGACATGATGAGGCTGAACAGATGGATAAGGAGGACTGATTCTGTCCTGTAGACTGAACTGGAGTCTCTTGAGTTGATTGTCCAAAGGAGGATGAAGAACATGATGGAGAACCCTCATCATCCTCTTCAGAACACAGTAACTCAACAACAGAGTGTCTTCAGCCAGAAGATTCTTTATAATCCACTGCAGCACAGACCGCTACAGGAGATCCTTCCTGTCCACAGCTAGAACTTTCTATAATGGCTCCCTGAAAAAGACCTGAGCTACAACAACACTTAATTTCCCTTTTGGGATTAATAAAGTATTTTTGATTTGATTTGATTTGATTCACAATGTCAGAGTAAAACTCATGACGGGCCTTCTTTACATTAAAGGTGGGATATGGAATATTTTTATAAAAAGCTATATTTTTAATAAAATAATACCTCCACAGGGTGTTTAGAGCGTTGTAGAATGAAAATACAGCATTTCGTTTAAAAATTACATTCAAAGTAAAATATAATAAAATATTAATTTTGAGGGGCACAACGTTGCCATTTTGTTTACATCTACCAGCCAATAGCTGGCAGAGCAGCGGGCACCATTTTGGGTTGCCTAATACTGTAAATAATCCAGCACAGTAAGGCTGGTACTGTGGAGTCTGCAGTTCAAGTTGCTGGAAGCACCGGGGACATGTGGTGATTATATACCTTATTTGCTTGCCATAGAGGGTTTCCCAACATGTGAGAACCAGTTTCTGTGTGGAAACGTTTCTTTATTAGCAGCTAGCTAACACGTAGCTGCAGCATGTCACTGAAGTGGGGCATCTCAGGGCTCCGCGTTTGACTTGAGCACAAACCACTGAGTTTTTTTTCTTTTCCTGCTTGTATAAGTGGGGCATGTGGGGAGGACAGAGGATCTTAGGAGGGACTGCAGGAAGTTTTGGTTTGCTCTAGAGCACACGCACGGGGTGGGGGGTTAATGAGCCTGGCTTAAGGCTTTGTGCTGTGTTATGCTGTTCAAGTTCCATATACCACCTTTAATAAGCAGAAATACAACTATTTACAGAACACAAGACAACATTTAATAAGTAATTGCAGAATAAACGTGAGAAGAAAGACACCTTGTTCACGCTCCATTTTCACTGCTTTAGTTTAGCATCGTCACGGTTGCTAGGCGTCCGGACATGCGCAGACGGTTAGGGCAGGAACAGAAGGAAGGGTAGAAGTGTCCAAATTCATTAGATACCAACTTCTGGTTTTGCGCTCTTCAAAGAACCGTCCTCTTTAGACCGGTTAGGAGGGACTCTCAGCAGTATGCAGACCCTGAATTTGGACACAGCCACAGACTGCTTTACTTTCTCATCTGCTGGCTGTTTGATAGCAGATAATCTCGCTGTATTTAACGTGGTTTGGGGTGCTAGAAAAATCGCCCTTTGTGGAGTTATTCTCTCTGCGTTTATTGGCTAAATTAATTTCTTCAGTTTGGTAATGCAGATCTGTTCTTGGCTAATTTGATCTAAGAGCCCGCCTCTTGAGGGCACTTTCTCCAGCGCCCCAGAGCTGAACTTTCAGAAATCATTTATTCAATCTTCTAAGTGTATAAATATATCTGGATGCAAACTCCTCTTCCTCTGTGCTACCTCTCGCTTTGTTTATCATTGGTTTAAACTCTCTGCCAAATTGCCAAAAAGAATTGTGGGATAGGTAGTATGAGAAATGATACATCAGACCCATCCTTCATATTTGGGGAAAAGGAGGACACATTTGTAGGAAGCATCTGAAGGATTCTTTGAATTTGGATACCCTTCGTCACGGCGCTGTGACGGTGCATCTTTCAAATCCCACTCCGACAAAACATTGATGGTGGGTTTATTTGTGACTCTGCATTGATTATAGGTGTAAGTGTAACTGGTTATTTGTATCTATGTGTCTCTGTGAAGGACTGATGACCCGCCCAAGAACTTCTTGTCTAAGGATGTCTGGAGGTAGACACCAGCTCTTTGCGACCTGAGCAGGATCAACTGGATACAGAAAATGGATGGTTGAAATCTACCTTCTACTGTGTTGTAACGTTGATGTGAGATGCTGGAAAATAACTTTTAGTAAAAAATTCCACCAGAAACTAGGCTTTCACTCACTTTCACACTTGTAAAAACACTTTCATCTCAGATACATGCACTTGTGCAGATAAGTGTGCATGAACTTCTGTCCCCTCTCACTTTATAGACAAGACTCCCAGGTCATTAACCTTAACTGTGACAGAAAATCAGTCTTATTTAACTTAATCTTCTTTGTTCCCCCCTCCGGATGTTCTTGTCAGTAAATATCAAAAGACTGGAGTCTTTTTAAAATACACTTTGATAATTTCCCTCCCATCAACACATTCATAATTCTCTCTTATTGCTCTGTTTGTCCACCACATCCTGCATAGCGTTCTCCACTCCCTGCTGTGTCTTTGCACTCTCTGCAACCTCTGTGTGTGTGTGTGAGTGAGTGAGTGAGTGAGTGAGTGAGTGAGTGAGTGAGTGAGTGAGTGAGTGAGTGAGTGAGTGAGTGAGTGAGTGAGCGAGCGAGCAAGCGAGCGAGTGAGTGAGTGAGTGAGAGAGCGAGGGAGCGAGTGAGTGTGTATGTGAAAGTGAGCGAGTGAATGAGTGTGAGAGCGAGGGAGCGAGTGAGTGTGTATGTGAAAGTGAGTATGTGAATGAGTGAGCGAGTGAATGAGTGTGTATGTGAGAGTGAGTGTGTATGTGAAAGTGAATGAGTGAGTGTGTATGTGAAAGTGAGTGAGTGAGTGAGTGAGGGAGGGAGGGAGTGAGAGAGAGAGAGCGAGCGAGGGAGGGAGGGAGGGAGAGAGCGAGCGAGCGAGCAAGTGAGCGAGTGAGTGAGTGAGCGAGTGAGCGAGTGAGTGAGGGAGCGAGTGAGTGAGTGTGTATGTGAGAGTGAGTGAGTGTGTATGTGAGAGTGAGTGAGTGTGTATGTGAGTGAGGGAGCGAGTGAGTGAGAGAGCGAGCGAGGGAGTAAGTGAGCGAGTGAGTGAGTGAGTGAGTGACTGAGTGAGTGAGTGAGTGAGGGAGGGAGGGAGAGAGCGAGCGAGGGAGGGAGGGAGAGAGTGAGTGAGTGAGTGAGTGAGTGAGTGAGTGAGTGAGTGAGTGAGTGAGTGAGTGAGTGAGTGAGTGAGTGAGTGAGCGAGGGAGCGAGTGAGCGAGTGAGTGAGCGAGGGAGCGAGTGAGTGAGCGAGGTGCAGGACTGTGCTGGTTTTCGTGGTTCTGGTCTTTGTCACTGTGATTAAAGCAGCTATTTATAAACAGACATAAACGTCCACTGCTCAGTTTTCTGTCCCACACTGTGGAACCATTAATAAGTGTGTGAGTTTTGATCTTCTAACAAACCAGAGCTTCATGTGCACCATTAAACTCATCATAAAAACTTCCTCCTCCCTGTTTTTGCTCCTTTCTTCACTGCTGACTCAACTTTCTGTTTTGTTTCACCTGCATTTCATTATGATAGTCTTTCCCCAGTCTCACGGGAAAAACATGAATAGTTAAAATATTCCACTGCAAAATGAGACCCACCTTCCAGAAAGTTCCTCAGGTATCACTATTTCTATTTACCTGTACAAGGCTGTTTATCAAGTCCAATGTAGACAGCATGAGTTATTTTAATAGAAAAATGCTGGAGATGCAGAGATTTTATTCTAACCTGATTATTCAGGCTTTTGTTAAAGAGGCCATTTCATGCAAATTTCAGGACTTTGTGGTTATTTCTTTCTCATATTAACCTGTAATATGAAACAGAAAACGTTAGGAAACACTGATTAACAGACCTTTCAATCTATCTGCATCAAAATTCAATTTCGTCAGGCCTCGAGCAACAGCTCGTTCATATTCATTATTCAAATTTGCTGGACTCTGATTGGCTCAAAAATTAGCCTGTGAGAGCAAGGTATACTGTTTCCTGCCCTGCTGCACATGGTAACATCAGACGTTCTCTGTTCCTGTTTGCTACATCTTATGCTAACAGCTTTTAGCTAGCAGCATGCTAGGTGTGGTTTCAACTGCAGGAGCTGATGAATACTAACGAACAAAGGAGTTGTGATGAAACAGATACAGGCCGTTAGAACTCGGGTTTTATCACCACCTGCATAGTTTGAGAGATAAAAACTGAAAGAGAAGTTGTTGACCTGTTTTCACCCACTATGAAGGTAAGAACACCTGTGGAGCTATAATATTCAACAGAAACCTCAGAAAAAACGTTTTTAATGGAATAGACTCTTTAACATGCAAAATGATAAAGAGTAATGGTGACATCCTCAAAGGGAGGACACAGGTGTGCACACACTTCTATTGATTTCATATTAAGGAGAAAAACATTTTATATTGAGCTTCGTCTTACGTTTAGAATAAGCAATCGTGGAAACTGTAGTAGGCCCACACTGTTATTTATCTGTTTGTTTATTTATATGTTTTTATTTACAAACAAATAAATGAACACATTTGTTTGTTTATTTACAAATAAATAGACAAATTTGTTTGTTTGTTTAAAGAGGAATAGCCCCATGAGATGCATCATCTCGTTTACATGGGGGTCCTCTATTACAGGCAGCAGTAAGCAGATGTGAATACAGACAGACACTCACTCACACTCAGATCAGCTCACATAGTTCACCAAGTTCTCCAACACTCATCAAGACATAACAATTTAGCATTGCATTGAGGCAAGCACATATAAAGAAAAATATAGATATAACACATCGAAAAAAGTAAAACATTTGGGTATTTGATTTTCAGAATGATGGACATTTTTTTCTCCTGACTCAATGAATGATCTCACCCCATCCTATCTCAGTTAGCTTACACTTGCCCACTCACAAACAGACAGACAGATTATCGCTAACTTTGTGCAGCATTCAGAGGTAATTACTGTGGCAGATGGAGGAGAGGCGAGACTATAAGACTGCAGGAAGCAAGATATGAGTTGTCCCTAAAGACGCCATGAAATCATTCTGGTACAACACAGCGAAACTCTGTTATGAATCGCCTATCAGCCAGCTCTTGTCTGCATGAACAAACTCCAGGCTCGACTTAGATACACCCACATAACCTGTCAATATCTCTGAATGAAGCATCCAGAACTGCTGATAGCTGGTGATGTGTTGACTGCCCTGAAGGCAGAAAGGCCTCATACCTTCCTGAGCCAAGACATTATACACACCCCAATCCTCCCTTTTGTTTTGCATCCATCCAGACTCCCTGCAGGACCCAGAGAGAACCACCAGACCCAGGTCTGCAAAGATGTCATCTGAATCTGAGGCAGCTACATCAGTGTTTCCCCTAGAATTTTTGCTAGCTGTGGTGCTCAGGTAGCGGGGATTTTGGCGTGGGGGGAGTGTCTCTTGTTGTGAGGCTTTTTTTGCAGACTTTTGCACCCCTGTTGCTTTGCATAGACTAATTTCCTTTTTCACTGGCTGGAAATTGGTTATAAAAAACAATAAAACCTGTATTTTCAATCACAACACTTTAAATAAAGAAAATATAAACTTGTTGCAAAAGATTTGTTGGCTACATGTTTAAACTGTTTAAATAATCACATTATATACGTTATATACAGGCCTATTCAATCTGCAATGGATATATTACTGACTTGATCAGTAATAACTTACCAGTTGTAGAAATACAGATTTATTCTGACTGGATTGAGTAAAAAGTCTGATCTGGACCAAGAACACTGTTAGTAACTGCCGTGTTAAGGTGTAAGGTTCCAAACCTATTAAAGCATGCAGTAGTTAGCCCTCTCTTAAAGAAGACAGGCCTAGATCCGACTACTATGTCAAATTTTAGACCAATTTCTAAATTATCTTTTCTTTCAAAAATTTTAGAGAAAGTCGTTTATATTCAACTGGATGAGCAGTTAAATAGGAATAAAGTGTTTGAAACTTTCCAATCCGGGTTCAAACAACTGCACAGTACTGAAACTGCAATTGTAAACGTTTTAAATGATATTTATACAGAGACTGACAGAGGTAGCCATGTGTGCGTAATTCTTTTAGATTTAACTGCAGCCTTTGACACAGTTGACCATTATATTTTGTTGTCACATCTTGAGCATTACGTAGGACTTAGGGGCTTGGCCCTAGATTGGTTTAAATATTACTTGCAAAATCGCTCTTTCTCCGTCCAAGCAGGGGTCTCTGTCAGCCCCACTATTACACGGTGTTCCACAAGGATCTATTCGTGGCCCAATCCTATTTTCTATTTATCTTCTCCCTCTTGGAATCATCTTCAAAAAACATGGTGTCTCCTTCCACCTGTTTACTGATGATTGCCAGGTGTATGTGCCAGTGAAACAAAACAATCAGAAGGAAATTGATTCATTCCTCCTCTGTCTAAAAGGAGGCCAGGACTTGGATGGCTGCAAATTTCTTAAGCTTAAACGATAACAAAACGGAGGTGCTATTTTTTAAACCAAGCATTAATGCATCTTCTATTCCTGTCAACATTGATGGTTTAAGCTCGCATGCAAAACAGCAAGTAACAAATCTGGGTGTAATCTTTGATACATGCCTCAAGTTCGACAAACAGATCAAGAAAGTCGTCCAAAAATCATTCTTTCAACTACGACAAATTGCTAAACTTAAGCCCATAATCTCTAAATCTGACCTGGAGATTATTACTCATGTTTTTATCACATCACAATTAGATTACTGTAACGCCCTGTATGTCGGTTTGAGTCAGACTGCTCTTTCCCATCTGCAGTTAGTACAAAATGCGGCGGCACACTTGTTGGCTGGCCCCCGCAAGCCCTGTCACATTACTCCCGTACTCATGTCCCTCCATTGGTTACCCGTGAGACAACAAATTGAATTTAAAGTGCTACTTTTAACCTATAAATGCCTTAATAGTCTGGCACCTTCATATTTGTCCGACTTGATCAAACCCTATGTCCCAGCCCGTGCTCTCAGATCAGCGGACCAGCTGATGTTGCAGGTACCCAAAATTAGGCTGAAACTCAGGGGTGAGCGGGCCTTTTCTGTGGCTGCCCCCAGATTATGGAACCAGCTTCCCCAAACTGTTAAGCACGCTTCCTCCCTACCAGCTTTTAAATCTCTTTTAAAGACGTATTTATTTTCAAAGGCTTTTAATGTATGCTAACTGTATTTTTGTGCGTTGTTTGTAGTTATGTTTGTATTTGTACTTATGTACAGCACCTTGGTCAAACTTTGTCTTTTAAGTGTGCTATATAAATAAAGTGGAGTAGAGTGTTAAAACAGCCCCAGTATAAAAAATGTTATAGTGTTTCATGCAAATGGTGATTTGTAAACCTTTTACACTGTCAGTTTGGCATTTCATGGTTATTTACATAGAATTCTTTGGCAATACACACACACGGGCGCTCGCCCACACACACAGAAACAGAGAGAGAGAGAGAGAGAGAGAGAGAGAGAGAGAGAGATGCACTGCTGCCTCTTCTTTCTCATTAGTGGAACTTGATCGATAAATTTGCTAAGAAAAAACACCTTGCAAATCTTTTTTTCTTCTTGGATACTCAATGTTTACACAGTGAAAGTAACATTNTGGAAACTTCCAGCATGGGTTGAGCATCCTTGGACACAACAGGTCCCCGTTTGCGTAGCCATCTCTTCTCAAGAGCAGCAGCACAAGCTAGCGCAACGCAGCTACCGGTGTATGGGCTGGGGGTGGGGTGGGGGGGTGGGGGGTTGGACTGTTTACTTCACTGTGCACTTTTATTGGACGCTATGAAATACGTAGGATAAAATGCCACGTAGGAAAAAATGGTGCTTTCCGATTGAACCGTTTTTTAAATAAGAAACAAAGCGGACCACCCACAAACGGGAACTTTGATACTCGCTTTGGACGTTCACACGGCCTCATCAGTGCACAACACATCATGATATACCCCAAAAACCTCAAAAAAGTGCATTTTGATGTCATAACCCCTTTAAAGAAGACAGGCCTAGATCCGACTACTATGTCAAATTTTAGACCAATTTCTAAATTATCTTTTCTTTCAAAAATTTTAGAGAAAGTCGTTTATATTCAACTGGATGAGCAGTTAAATAGGAATAAAGTGTTTGAAACTTTCCAATCCGGGTTCAAACAACTGCACAGTACTGAAACTGCAATTGTAAACGTTTTAAATGATATTTATACAGAGACTGACAGAGGTAGCCATGTGTGCTTAATTCTTTTAGATTTAACTGCAGCCTTTGACACAGTTGACCATTATATTTTGTTGTCACATCTTGAGCATTACGTAGGACTTAGGGGCTTGGCCCTAGATTGGTTTAAATATTACTTGCAAAATCGCTCTTTCTCCGTCCAAGCAGGGGACTTTGAGTCTCCGTCAGCCCCACTATTACACGGTGTTCCACAAGGATCTATTCGTGGCCCAATCCTATTTTCTATTTATCTTCTCCCACTTGGAATCATCTTCAAAAAACATGGTGTCTGCTTCCACCTGTTTGCTGATGATTGCCAGGTGTATGTGCCAGTGAAACAAAACAATCAGAAGGAAATTGATTCATTCCTCCTCTGTCTAAAAGGAGGCCAGGACTTGGATGGCTGCAAATTTCTTAAGCTTAAACGATAACAAAACGGAGGTGCTATTTTTTAAACCAAGCATTAATGCATCTTCTATTCCTGTCGACATTGATGGTTTAAGCTCGCATGCAAAACAGCAAGTAACAAATCTGGGTGTAATCTTTGATACAGTGGGGCAAAAAAGTATTTAGTCAGCCACCAATTGTGTAAGTTCTCCCACTTAAAAAGATCAGAGAGGCCTGTAATTTTCATCATAGGTATACCTCAACTATGAGAGACAAAATGAGGAAAAAAAATCCAGAAAATCACATTGTCTGATTTTTAAAGAATTTATTTGCAAATTATGGTGGAAAATAAGTATTTGGTCAATAACAAAAGTTAATCTCAATACTTTGTTATATAGCCTTTGTTGGCAATGACAGAGGTCAAACGTTTTCTGTAAGTCTTCACAAGGTTTTCACACACTGTTGCTGGTATTTTGGCCCATTCCTCCATGCAGATCTCCTCTAGAGCAGTGATGTTTTGGGGCTGACGCTGGGCAACACGGACTTTCAACTCCCTCCAGAGATTTTCTATGGGGTTGAGATCTGGAGACTGGCTAGGCCACTCCAGGACCTTGAAATGCTTCTTACGAAGCCACTCCTTCGTTGCCCGGGCGGTGTGTTTGGGATCATTGTCATGCTGAAAGACCCAGCCACGTCTCATTTTCAATGCCCTTGCTGATGGAAGGAGGTTTTCACTCAAAATCTTACGATACATGGCCCCATTCATTCTTTCCTTTACACGGATCAGTCGTCCTGGTCCCCTTGCAGAAAAACAGCCCCAAAGCATGATGTTTCCACCCCCATGCTTTACAGTAGGTATGGTGTTCTTTGGATCCAACTCAGCATTCTTTCCCCTCCAAACACGACAAGTTGAGTTTCTACCAAAAAGTTCTATTTTGGTTTCATCTGACCATATGATGTTCTCCCAATCCTCTTCTGGATCATCCAAATGCTCTCTAGCAAACCGCAGACGGGCCTGGACGTGTCCTGGCTTCAGCAGGGGGACACGTCTGGCACTGCAGGATTTGAGTCCCTGGCGGCGTAGTGTGTTACTGATGGTAGCCTTTGTTACTTTGGTCCCAGCTCTCTGCAGGTCATTCACTAGGTCCCTCCGTGTGGTTCTGGGATTTTTGCTCACCGTTCTTGTGATCATTTTGACCCCACGGGGTGAGATCTTGCGTGGAGCCCCAGATCGAGGGAGATTATCAGTGGTCTTGTATGTCTTCCATTTTCTAATAATTGCTCCCACAGTTGATTTCTTCACACCAAGCTGCTTACCTATTGCAGATTCAGTCTTCCCAGCCTGGTGAAGGTCTACAATTTTGTTTCTGGTGTCCTTTGACAGCTCTTTGGTCTTGGCCATAGTGGAGTTTGGAGCGTGACTGTTTGAGGTTGTGGACAGGTGTCTTTTATACTGATAACGAGTTCACACAGGTGCCATTAATACAGGTAACGAGTGGAGGACCGAGGAGCCTCTTAAAGAAGTTACAGGTCTGTGAAAGCCAGAAATCTTACTTGTTTGTAGGTGACCAAATACTTATTTTCCACCATAATTTGCAAATAAATTCTTTAAAAATCAGACAATGTGATTTTCTGGATTTTTTTTCCTCATTTTGTCTCTCATAGTTGAGGTATACCTATGATGAAAATTACAGGCCTCTCTGATCTTTTTAAGTGGGAGAACTTACACAATTGGTGGCTGACTAAATACTTTTTTGCCCCACTGTACATGCCTCAAGTTCGACAAGCAGATCAAGAAAGTCGTCCAAAAATCCTTCTTTCAACTACGACAAATTGCTAAACTTAAGCCCATAATCTCTAAATCTGACCTGGAGATTATTACTCATGTTTTTATCACATCACAATTAGATTACTGTAATGCCCTGTATGTCGGTTTGAGTCAGACTGCTCTTTCCCATCTGCAGTTAGTACAAAATGCGGCGGCACACTTGTTGGCTGGCCCCCGCAAGCCCTGTCACATTACTCCCGTACTCATGTCCCTCCATTGGTTACCCGTGAGACAACAAATTGAATTTAAAGTGCTACTTTTAACCTATAAATGCCTTAATAGTCTGGCACCTTCATATTTGTCCGACTTGATCAAACCCTATGTCCCAGCCCGTGCTCTCAGATCAGCGGACCAGCTGATGTTGCAGGTACCCAAAATTAGGCTGAAACTCAGGGGTGAGCGGGCCTTTTCTGTGGCTGCCCCCAGATTATGGAACCAGCTTCCCCAAACTGTTAAGCACGCTTCCTCCCTACCAGCTTTTAAATCTCTTTTAAAGACGTATTTATTTTCAAAGGCTTTTAATGTATGCTAACTGTATTTTTGTGCGTTGTTTGTAGTTATGTTTGTATTTGTACTTATGTACAGCACCTTGGTCAAACTTTGTCTTTTAAGTGTGCTATATAAATAAAGTGGAGTAGAGTGTTAAAACAGCCCCAGTATAAAAAATGTTATAGTGTTTCATGCAAATGGTGATTTGTAAACCTTTTACACTGTCAGTTTGGCATTTCATGGTTATTTACATAGAATTCTTTGGCAATACACACACACGGGCGCTCGCCCACACACACAGAAACAGAGAGAGAGAGAGAGAGAGAGAGAGAGAGAGAGAGAGAGAGAGAGAGATGCACTGCTGCCTCTTCTTTCTCATTAGTGGAACTTGATCGATAAATTTGCTAAGAAAAAACACCTTGCAAATCTTTTTTTCTTCTTGGATACTCAATGTTTACACAGTGAAAGTAACATTACATGTAACGGTTTGCATTTACCAAAAGCTGGCAGGTCCGCTGACACACACATGCACAAACATCTTAAGCTGGATTCATGCTTACGCAAAGGCAAATGTGCTTTCACACGGCGGCAGACTGACGGAGCCCGTTTCTGTTCATACTACCCCAACCCTGTTGTAAAGAAATTCTCCTCCAGGACAGCAGGAGGCTCGTTCCTTACTAAAAGGTCTCCGGGTGCTTTATGTGTGGTTCCAACCATGAAAGGAACAAATAAAAAGCAGGGACTTTACGGCCACCGGCATCGTTACTGCTGCCCTTCAGACCTCTTTTCATGCGGACAAATTTGTCTTTAAGACTGTCAACACTTGCGCTGTTTACAAAAGGGAAGCGAAGTCGTGCCGGAAATGATGTTGGGTTGTTTGGCTGACCAATCACAGACGTGCGTCATCCGACGCGGCTGTCGGAAAGTTAGAAAATAAAGCGTGACTCCAACCGACCATCCGAGGCAGTTGGAGAGTCCATACGACGTCGTATCATGGCGGTGCGTGTCTCCTACACGTTGGAGCAGCGTTAGTATGAATCCAGCTTAACCTGTCTAAGTGCTAAGTGCTTTCCGGAATAGCACTACAACTGGTAGCAGCGTGTTGGAGTAGCTCTGTGACTTTGCTAGCACTTGCTAGCATGTTTTGTTCTTTTTGAGTATTTCTTGCTAGTTTTTTCTTCTGGAAATATTTTCTAAATACTTTTCTTCTGATTTGGGTGCTGTGCTGATTGAGTTTTTTGCTTGATTTGTCACTTTTTTGCCACTTGTTATGATGCGTAACCATGCCAACAAGAGACTTGTTTACAAGAAAGAGCAGCTAACTGACATTTCTAAGGCTGAAATAATCCTCAAATTGAAACTCTGGATCCCTGATGAGCTAAAAAGAAGAAGACATGGATGCAGAGCAGGAGCAAAGAGAAGAGAGAGAAAGAGGAAGTTTAAACCTTCACTTCCATCAGTCATATTGACAAATGTGAGATCTCTTTGCTAACAAAATGGATGAACATTAAACTCTGAATGTAGCATCATGTGTTTTACTGAGACATGGCTAAAGGAACATATCCTGGACTCCAGCGTCTCTCTGTCTGGCTTTCAAACAATACGGACAGACAGAGATTTGAAGAGGAGCAGCAAAAGAAGAGGAGTTTGTCAGCTGATCACATCTGCAGTCACCTGTTGGGGGCGGAGCATCAGAGCAGGTGACACGAAGAGGCTGAACAGATGGATATGGAGGACTGGTTCTGTCCTGGAGACTGAACTGGAGTCTCTTGAGTTGATTGTCCAAAGGAGGATGAAGAACATGATGGAAAACCCTCATCATCCTCTTCAGAACACAGTAACTCAACAACTCAGCCAGAAGATTCTTCATAATTCGCTGCAGCACAGACCGCTACAGGAGATCCTTCCTGTCCACAGCTAGAACTTTCTATAAAGGCTTCCTGAAAAAGAACTGAGCTACAACAACACTTAATTTCCCTTCCGTGATTAATAAAGTATTTTTGATTGATTTGATTGATTGCTACAGGGAGGCAGAAAGCAGGGAGGAGGAGGTGGGATGTTACGCTGTGGGTTCGGTATTCTCGGTATGCTTTTCTACACTGACTGATTGAAATTCCTGCATCATGTTGTCAGATATGAGTACTACATGTGTCGTGCATTTGCCACAGAACTCCCATGTCCGCAGCTTTTTGCATAGTTTAGAGCGGCGAGTCATACCAGCGCTGCTTTAACTATACCTTGCCTTTAGGCTAAAAACTAAAGAGGAGTAATTATGTCCTTATGCCCCGCCTCCTTGCTGCCTGCCACTGTGTTCACGTAAAACAACAGAGACGCTATAACGCTCCTGCTTCTTGAAGCAGCGGAAAAATCAATCAATCAATCAATCAATCAATCAATCAATCAATCAATCAATCAATCAATCAATCAATCAATCAATCAATCAATCAATCAATCAATCAATCAATCAATCAATCAATCAATCTCTGCAGCTGTTGCACTGGAATTTCAGCCATGGCGGAGCGCCACGGTAAAGTCTACGTACTGGAACACTGTACATGATATGCAAAAATGGATCTTATTCACTGGCAGTTTGGTGTTTGTTGGTTTAATTTTTGCAAAACATTCTCACATCTCATTTCAAACCAATCAGTCTATCAGTTGTCCTTCAAGACACAAACATAATGCTACTGAAGGATAACAGGAGATGACTAAGTGATATGCGATATCACACACTCACACTCACACACCTACAC
>SSNP01000008.1:280049-287549 GCA_006937955.1 Pachypanchax playfairii | reverse complement strand
TAATCACAAAATGAATTTTAAAAAGTGACTTTTCATTTGTTAAAACAGAAAATAGGACACACACACATCTAGTCATTTCTCTGTACGTCTAAGTTTAAACCCCTCATTTATCTTTACTCCACGCCTTAAACACAGGTGTTTGGAGAGAGTACAGATGAGAGTCTGATGCCAGATATGATATCATGTGTTCATGTTCTCTCTTTCTCTCACTGTAGAATTTCCCACAGAATGTTCGGGTCTTTTTCACTTATAACAAACTTTTTCAAACGCTTCTTTCCTTTTTTTTCCCTCAACAACTTAGTCAACACATAGAAATTTAATCCGCCCACAGAAAGTCTCCTGAGAGGTTTTTATTGACCAAGAAGATAAAAAGACAGAGTTCTGCTATTTGTCCACAATGACCATGAGATAAACTGTCGTGCTTTTCATCTCTGTTCTTCGTGCTCCTGCAGCAGAGGCAAACAAGAGCAACTCCAAGCCAATTAAACATGATTTTGGATCTATGCAGAATTTTCACACACTCATCCTCTGCTGCTTCGCGTCTGCGTCTGTATTTATTCCTAACCATAACAGAACAGGCTGATAATGGCTGATGGGACAGTCGTAAAAATAACCTGACACAGGTTTGTTTGGATTAACCCTCCACTTCTCCGTCTGTTTACTAGCTAGCATGAAGGCTAACACAAAAACCTGATTTTCTTACTCCATTAGTAAAATGCGTCATGTGTCATCACCAGAAAAGTATCAGGGGCTTCTTATCTTCCCTCTGAACCAGTTTCCGAGAGCATTTTTATTTTAGCACTAAACTTTAGCATAATGCCTTGAACTGAGATGTAACTATACTTGTTACCATATAATTCCTGTTTAACCTGCACAGATTCACATTCACCTTACCTGACACACATAGACACACTGATTTTATCACCTTGAGATGTCCTTCCTTCAACTTCTGCAACAACATGTTGCATTTCATCTTCTCCATGGACTTAGTGGAAACATGGTTTAATTTGCAGCCTCGGCTGAGGCATCAGTCACTCAGAAAAACCAATAAAGAAAACTGATTCTGTGCCCCGGACTGCTGGAGCAGGCAACAGGAAAGCTGCTCAACAAAAGGACAGACCAGCACACAAACTGCTAACAAACCTTTAAACAAAATGACATGCAGGATGTTGATTACTCTTCCTGAATGAATGAATGAATGAATGAATGAATGAATGAATGAATGAATGAATGAATGAATGAATGAATGAATGAATGAAAAGCTAGCTGAAATGTTCAGCAATTTAAGGGACAAAAAATGCAGATCATTTGTGGTGATTTTAATATAGATTTTCTAAATCCAAACAGACATCAGAAAACAACTGATTTTATTTACACAACATATACTAACTATCTTTTCCCTATAATTACTAAACCAAGTAGAATAACAGTAGATTCAGCAACATTGATAGATAACAATAATACTGAACATAAAATTGTAGATGGACTTCTTATAAATGATATAAGTGACCATCTTCCAGTTGTTGCAATCTTTCCTAATTATCTTGGACAAAGAAACCCTAAACAAAAAACCCATGTACTGGAACTTAAGAGACATCTGCAGAAATTCCAGCTCTTAAGGTGGAATTAGGAGAACAAAATTGGAATGAGGTTTTCTCAAATGAAGATCCAAACAACGCATATGATAAATTCTTGACGATATTAAATTCATTATATGAGAAACATTGTCCTGTAATAAACATTATTAGGAAGCACCAAAGCTTACTAGAACAAATGTTACATGTGACACTATTTCACACTGAAGAAGTCGGTGATTTTTTGGCGACCGTCTGACAGCTTCAGCTACACACCTAACAGTGAGAGTGTGTGTGAGAACATCAGTGGAGGTTTACAGTCATGTAACTAGTGAGAAACAGAGAGATTTAGTGAGATGCATGTCTGATACCTCCACATGTTTGTGCATATAAGCGTATAAATTCTCTATGATGCAGGAACGTGCCCAGCTGTTTGTGCATATAAGCGTGTTGTGCATATGACCGTCGACCACTGTATTGAAGATCTTATTGTTCCAGATGTTCCTAACAGAACACTTCGCTCTCAGACTGCAGGTCTGCTTGGAGTTCCTAGAGGTTCTAAAAGTAGAATGGGAGGAAGAGCTTTCAGTTATCAGGCTCCTCTCCTGTGGAACCAGCTTCCACTTTTTATCCGTGAGGCAGACACCTTGTGTAGTTTTAAGAATAGACTTAAAACTTTCCTTTTTACACAATCCTATAGTCAGGGTTAGCTTGGGTTCTCCTGATCCATCCCTTTAGTTATGCTGCTATAGTATCAGACTGCTGGAGGACATAATGTCCACATGTCTTCACTCTGCTGTCTCTCTTTACTCTCCATGTTTGTATTGATTGTTATTGTTGTCATTAACTGTTTCTCAGTTTATCTTTCTATAGACATGACGACTGGCCCAAATCCATCAGTGTTTGTCTCTTTCCTGTCAACTAAGACCCCAGTCGGCCATCCTGAGCCGGGTTCTGGTTCTGGTTCTGGTTCTGGTTCTGCTAGAGGTTTCTTCCTGTTAAAAGGGAGTCATTCCAATCGTGCTGCTCAGGATGGAGGATTGTGCTGAACTAACAATTTAACCCAATCGGCTGGTTCTTTAGATAGAAAATGTTTTATTACTAATCGGTTGATTTGTCTGTAAAGTGCCTTGAAATTACTTTGTTATGAACTGGAGCTTTATAAATAAATAAACTTGAATTTGATTTTCTTATTGTACAGTGCTGCTGCCCAGTCCTGTGCTTGGCCAGTTAACAGGGATGTCAGCATAACTCCACAAAGGGCGCTATCAAACAACCAGCAATGAGAAACGAAACAGTTTGTGAGAGGCTTCTCTCAGAGTTTTCCATGACTACTTTTAAAAAGTAATTCCAGTAAAAAAAAAATTCTAAGTTTTCACTTGAGTATTTAAGTTCCACAAGTGTTCTTACCTTCATAGTGGGTGAAAACAGATCAACAACTTCTCTTTCAGTTTTTATCTCTCAAACTACGCAGGTGGTGATAAAACCCGAGTTCTCCAGAGTTCTAACGGCCTGTATCTGTTTCATCACAACTCCTTTGTTCGTTGGTATTCATCAGCTCCTGCAGTTGAAACCACGCCTAGCATGCTGCTGGCTAAAAGCTGATAGCATAAGACGTAGCAAACAGGAAGAGACAACATCCGTTGTTGCCATGCACAGTGGGGCAGGAAACAGTATACCTTGCTCTCATAGGCTAGTTTGTTGGCCTATCTGAGTCCAGCAAATTTATTTAGATAATTAATATTAACGAGTTTCTGCTGAAGCCTGACGAAACCAGCCGAATTTTGACGCAGACAGATTGAAAGGTCTGTAAATCAGTGTTTCCTAACGTTTTTTAGATATAAAATGTTTCATATTACAGGTTAATACTTCAGAAATTACCATAAATTAAATTTGTGTGAAATGGCCTCTTTAAATACACTGAGGAAAGCTAATTTTTATTTATTTGGCCAGGCTAAACTAGCAACACATTGAACTAACTTCCATAAATGAAATAGATAAATTACCATTCTGATACAGGCCGTGAAGAACGAGTTTGGTCATCACAACTGTCAGGGTCTGAGCCGGAGTCAGTAGCTACGTTTACATGGGCACATTTAATTGGAATAAACGCCCAATCGGATAAAAAAGACGTCATGTAAACATGTCAATCAGAATGTTTTGATCCGATGCAGCCTGATCAGAAAGAAATTTACTTCCGATCAAGAGGGGTGGTTTTGTCCGATCTTCATTCAGATAGACGTGCATGTATACACCCATTCGGAAAGAAAGGGTGAAAAAAGCCCACTGCACATGCGTATAACTTCAGCGTGACGTCTTTCTGCTTTCGCAGACCCAAGTAGAAAACATGGTGGGAGGTAAACAGAAGTGGTCTGCTGGTGCAGTCATCCTGTCATCCTGCTCTCCTCTCCTGTGGTGGAGGAGCAGTAGCAATATGTATTCAGCCGCTAGCTTGGTTAATGCGACCAGTAAAAACCCAAACATAAAGGTAATCACCTGCAGAAGGTCCATATTGGGGATAACGTGAGTCAGCTCGAGCACACGATGGGGCGGGAAAGACGTGCAGAAAGGACGGAGTTTGTTTACTTTTTTTCTTCCCCCGGAAAGACAACTCGCTGTGCGCATGCTCAACTCATTTAACCTGATTGAGTGCTTGGTGCATGTGTACTCATGGCATGATCAGATCATTTCAGTTAGTGTCCATGTAAACAGGGATTTGGGAATTCAGATCGACCAAGATTTTAATCAGATCGGGGAAATTTGGCGCATGTAAACGTAGCTAGTGTTTGGCTCCGGTGGTTCAAATAAGTAGGGCTCGACCGGCCCAATTAACCCGCCTGCCTTTGCGAACATGGTCTCCTCCTTGTAGGCGGCGAAGGGGCGGGAATGCTTCCAGGACGTGGGCATGGTTTCAGCGCCTGCAGCGGACACGCCCCCAGCGTCTCAGAGCAGAGAAAACTGATCCTTTTTTCATTATTTTGTTACCAAATTTCATATGCTTCGCAGTGTTTTTAATCATTCAAATTTGGCTGGATGACTAATAACTAATATTCCTGTGCAGTGACAAACTCAGAACACACATTTGTTGTTACTTTACATGGGCTTTAAACAGAAAACACTGCGGGGAGAAATTAAGTTACTGGGGAGCACACGAGGGATAACAAAAAGGACAAATCTTACCAAAACAAAACAGGAAACACATAGTAGAAGAAATACAAGAACCACAAGGGAAACACAGAATCAAATGGAAAACTAAATCAACAAACTCAGGACCTTGACAATAATAAGTGGCAAAAAAGTGACAAATTAAGCAAAATTCCCTCAGTCAGCACAACACCCAAATCAGAATAAAATGTATTTCAAAAAGTAATAAATATTTCCACAAGAAAAACTAGCAAGAAATACTCAAAAAGAAAAGAAAAGCTAATAAATTGCTAGCTCTGTGACAATAATGAATTTTTATTTTTTATTACTTTTGTCAGATTAAAGTTATTTCTGTGACCATTGTGAGTTTTATTTTTCATTGAAAGGTACAAACAATTTTGTCCATGTCTGTAGTACTTACAAATCTTAAGTTTAAGAATGGTTGCATGAAATTAATCTCTTAATTTTCTGTCACAATGGATGAGTGCCACAGTGGGTGGCAAAGGAGGTGAGATGTGCCTAGTGTGCTAGTTGCAGAGTAGTAATTGTTGCCAGGGGTTGCTTCCAATGGTAGGAGGAGCCAACCCTTATCTCATCCACAGATGCAAAAGACAAATTCTTTGATGACCTTAGCTCCGCCATCAGAAAAATTCCTGACACACACTCGCTATTCATCCTTGGAGATTTCAATGCAAGACTGGGTGCTGACTACGACTTGGCCTTCCTGTCTGGGTCACTTTGGAGTAGGATGCATAAATGAAAACAGGAAGCAACTGCTCGAACTCTGCTGCCAACATGACCTCTGCATCACAAATACTTTTTTCAATACCAAGCCCCAAGATAGAGTGTCTAGGAGACACTCCAGGTCCAAGCACGGGCACCAACTCGATCTGGTCCTCATCAGGCATCCCAGCCTACCGTGTAAGACTCACTTGCAGCCACCAGAGCGCTGACCGCGATACAGACCACTCATTGGTGTGCAGCAAGGTGAAACTACAGACCAGAAGAATCTGCTGCACAAAGAGAGCTGGCAGACCCTGCATCAACACCAGCAACACGCAAAACCCAGCCAAGGTGGAGGAGTTTGCTGCAGCCTAGGATAGCTTTCTACCAGGCCTGCAGAGCAAAAACACCCAGGAAAGATGGGAATACCTGAGGGATGTTGTATACACCTAAGCAAAGTTGGCACTCGGAAAGCAAACAAACAAGTCAGCAGACTGGTTTGACGCCTACGTGGAGGACATCATACCTGCAGTTGAAGCAAAGAGGGCTGCGGTGTCTGCCTATAAAACTAGCCCCAGTGAACAGAACCTTTTGACCCTATAGGGAAGACCGCAGCAAAGTCTAGAAGATTGCCAGGTAGTGTGTCAATGACTGCTGGCTCCAGCTCTACTCCAAGATCTAGATTGCAGCTGACACTGGAAACATCAAGGTCCAACAGGTCCAGCCTCGACATGGTCTTCTCCCTCAGACAGCTGCAGAAAAAATGTAGAGAGCAAAGACAGCCACTCTTTGTAACCTTTATAGACCTGACAAAGGCCTTTGATACAGTCAGCAGAAAAGGCCTCTTTAAGATCTTGCTAAAGATAGGGTGCCCACCTAGGCTGCTAAGCATCACCAAATCCTTCCAAGACAAATTAACTGGCACCATCATCTTCAATGGGTCAACATCAGAGAGTTTCAAGATCAAGAGTGTTATCTGTAGTGAGAGCAGGCGGAGGAACATCTGAAAAGAAGAGGGATGAAGGTTTGCTGCAGTAATACAGAATCCATGTGTTTGACTGAGAGGGACAGTGGGGCTACAGGGAGCAGAGTCAAAGAAGGTGGAGGACATTAAATACTTAGAGTCAATAGTCCAAGAAAACAGAGAGTCTGAAAAAGAAGAAATATGTAAGCAGGTTGGAACAGGTGGAGGAATGTGTCGGGAGTGATGTGGGACAAAAGAGTCTCAGCAAGAATGAAAAGACAGGTGGACAAGACAATGGTGAGACCAGCCATGTTGTCTGGTTTGGAGATAGTACCACTAAGGAAAGAGACAAGAGACACAGCTAGAGGGAGCAGAAATGAACATGTTGAGATTCCTTGGGAGGGATCAGGATGGACAGGATCAGGAACGAGTCCGCGATGGACGAGGATGGACAGGATCAGGAACGGGTCCATCAGAGGGACGAAGATGGACAGGATCAAGAATGAATCCATCAGAGGGACGAGGATGGACAGGACCAGGAACGAGTCCATCAGAGGGACGAGGATGGACAGGACCAAGAATGAGTCCATCAGAGGGACGACACATGTTAGATGTTTTGAAGACAGAGAGACCAGACTGAGATGGTTCGGACATGTCCAGAGGAGGGACAGTGGGTTTATTGAGAAAAGGATGCTGAGGTAGTAACTGCCATGCAGGAGGTCTAGAGGAAGACCAAGAGGAGACATATGGATGTAGTGAAGGAGGACATGAGGGTGGTTGGTATGAGAGAAGATGTTCATATAAGTTATCAAAGCTCTAAAGGACCTTGTTTTGCTACTGTATGTATAAAAAATTAACTCTTTATTTTTAAATCATCATCTTTGTCTTCCTGCTACATTTCAGGTTTAGCTAAAACACAAATCATTATAGATTGCTTTTGCCTGGATCCACCATCAGTTCTGTACAGTCAGTGTGCACTAGATAACTATTAACTCAGTCTGAGAAACTACCAATGTTTCCGTTGTCTTTAGTTATTTGTTTAGCACATACTGTATGCATCTGTTCCCTGGATGGCTGCATTAGTTTGAGTTTTGA
>SSNP01000008.1:262549-275049 GCA_006937955.1 Pachypanchax playfairii | reverse complement strand
TGTGTGTGTGTGTGTGGGTGTGTGAGTGAGTGCATGTGTGTGTCTGTGTGGGAGTGTGAGTGAGTGCGTGCATGTGTGTGTCTGTGTGGGAGTGTGAGTGAGTGCGTGCATGTGTGTGTGTGTGTGAGAGTGTGAGTGCGTGCGTGTGTGTGTGTCTGTGTGAGAGTGTGAGTGCGTGCGTGCATGTGTGTGTGTCTGTGTGAGAGTGTGAGTGCGTGCATGTGTGTGTGTCTGTGTGAGAGTGTGAGTGCATGCATGTGTGTGTGTCTGTGTGAGAGTGTGAGTGCATGTGTGTGTGTCTGTGTGGGAGTGTGAGTGAGTGCGTGCATGTGTGTGTGTCTGTGTGAGAGTGTGAGTGCGTGCATGTGTGTGTGTCTGTGTGAGAGTGTGAGTGCGTGCATGTGTGTGTGTCTGTGTGAGAGTGTGAGTGCATGTGTGTGTATGTCAGTGTGAGAGTGTGAGTGCGTGTGTACATGTGTGTGTACGTGCGTGTGTGTGTGCGTGTAATGGCATTATGTATTAGTCTCTTAGAAGTGGAAGACTTTTGTTACCTCATTTCATCATATGACTGTTTACAAGTAGCTAATCAGTTAGAAAGTTTATTTCTGCAAATATGCAACAAAACTGCTTACAGCATAAAAAAACACTCCCAGAATCTTTGTTGTTAAAACATAACTCCACCTTATCGTATATCCGTCCTTCTCTGGACATCAGTCTGCACCCTAACTCCAACTAACTCCCCAGATGCCCCCCCACAACATCCTTCTGTGTCAACACCTCCCACCCCCGTCTCACCCACATTCAGACCTTTACCAGAACAAAGCAAAAGAGGGCCCTCGTGCACAAAAACATTCTAAAAAGCAACATTTAGTCAGATGGTGATTCACAATATTATTATTTATTAAAACACACAAATCATCCCAAACCCCCCCCCCCCCCCCACACACCTTTTGCTCTTTCAGTGAGCAGCAGGTTATGTGGCACTCAGACCAATCTCCTTTTCGTTCTTACAGAAGTTTGTTTTTAGATTAATCTGTTTTCTACAACTCTATCAACTCGTTCTCTGTCCAGTGTCTGTCTGAAAGTACTGACAAAATGTACAGTGTACCCTCTTCTTCAGCAGAAATGGATTGTTGTTAATGTTGTTGTCATTGACGAGCGATAAAACCAATTTGATTTTTTAGGAATACTGTTTTTTGTCACCTTGAAAGTCTTTTTAAAAACGTTGCAGCTGTTTTTCATCCACTTGTGTGTCATCTGAATGAAGTCTTTGTTTAAACTTGTGTGTCTTGTTAGCTTTCAGAGTCATCTTCACAATAACAAAGCAATGTTTTGTGAATTTTTAAAATGTATTTGAAATAAAAAATGAAAACATTCCATTTAACTTACTGTATGTCTTCCACTGCAACAGAGGCCCTTCCATTAAAAACAGTTTTTCTGAGGTTTCTGTTGAATGTTTTAGCTCCACAGGTGTTCTTACCTTCATAGTGGGTGTGAAAACAGGTCAACAACTTCTCTTTCAGTTTTAATCTCTCAAACTACGCAGGTGGTGATAAAACCCGAGTTCTCCCGAGTTCTAACAGCCTGTATCTGTTACATCACAACTCCTTTGTTCGTTAGTATTCATCAGCTCCTGCAGTTGAAACCACGCCTAGCATGCTGCTGGCTAAAAGCTGTTAGCATAACACCTAGCATGCTGCTGGCTAAAAGCTGTTAGCATAACACCTAGCATGCTGCTGGCTAAAAGCTGTTAGCATAAGACGTATCAAACAGGAAGACACAACGTCTGACGTTGCCATGCACAGCGGGGCAGGAAACAGTATTCTTTGCTCTCATAGGCTAGTTTGTTAGCCAATCAGAGTCCAGCAAATTCGAATAATGAATATGAACGAGCTGCTGATGAAGCAGTCAAAGCAGCCCAGATTGAAAGGTCTGTTAATTAGTGTTTCCTGACGTAGATATAAAATGTTTCATATTACTGGTTAATACTTAAGAAATAACCACAAAGTCCTGAAATGTGTATGAAATGGACTCTTTAGGTTTTTCACTTGATTGAGTAGTTCCGACATCAGTTTTCAGTAACTGCTGCTCCTTCCTATCAAAATAAATCACCTGAGGTGGTTTGGGCATATCATTAGCATGTTTCCTGGTTTTCTTCTTCTGAGGAAAATATATGAAACAAACTGGAATTCTTTCAACCCTGAAGCTGGTGAGGGGAAGCCCTCATGCCTTGATTCGACCCATGCTGCAGGGTACATCAAAGGACTCGTGAGTGGAAAATGGTTTGCCTCTCTGTGTTTTAATTGGAGGACATGAAAGTTATTTTAATATATCTGGATTACTGATATAAGGATTTCTACTGACTGGAGCTGGTGGTTACCAGACATAGCAAGAAATTCTTCTACGAGATGATTGCGCCTTGTATGGCAGCACTCAGGCTAAAGGGTTCAGTAAAGTCTACCACAAACTGGATGTGATTCTGGAACAGAACCACAGTCTAGGCATGGTTTTGGAACTGACTAGAAGGCTTGGTCTAAGGTTCCATTTATCTAGAACCTACATTAAACAGAGGAGGTGGTCTTTGGTTCCATCTATCTAGAACCTACATTATACAGTGGAGGAGGTCTCTGGTTCCATCTATCTAGAACCTACATTAAACAGAGGAGGTGGTCTCTGGTTCCATCTATCTAGAACCTACATTAAACAGAGGAGGTGGTCTCTGGTTCCATCTATCTAGAACCTACATTAAACAGAGGAGGTGGTCTCTGGTTCCATCTATCTAGAACCTACATTAAACAGAAGAGGTGGTCTCTGGTTCCATCTATCTAGAACCAACATTAAACAGAGGAGGTGGTCTCTGGTTCCATCTATCTAGAACCTACATTAAACAGAGGAGGCGGTCTCCGGTTCCATCTATCTAGAACCTACATTAAACAGAGGAGGCGGTCTCTGGTTCCATCTATCTAGAACCTACATTAAACAGAGGAGGTGGTCTCTGGTTCCATCTATCTAGAACCTACATTAAACAGAGGAGGTGGTCTCTGGTTCCATCTATCTAGAACCTACATTAAACAGAGGAGGTGGTCTCTGGTTCCATCTATCTAGAACCTACATTAAACAGAGGAGGTGGTCTCTGGTTCCATCTATCTAGAACCTACATTAAACAGAGGAGGTGGTCTCTGGTTCCATCTATCTAGAACCTACATTAAACAGAAGAGGTGGTCTCTGGTTCCATCTATCTAGAACCTAGAACAGGTTGTTCTTCAACACGTAGCTTCTTGCCGGAACACAGGATCAAGAGATCAAGCTCCGGTTTCCCAATCGGAGGGTGACCTCCTTCCCGACAGACTACGGCCGCCCCGAGGCAGCAGCGGGTTCAGTATCTTGCCCAAGGATACTTTGATGTAGCTTGCCGGGACCGGGGATCAAAGACTAGATTCTACATAAACATACTCCTGGATTTTTTTTTTCTGTACCACTGGATTGAGATTCTGAGGGAAATTCAGAACCCACATAAAGGACTACACACCCTCTCAGGCCTGATTTGATGGTTGAGAAATGGTTAGTGCAGTTACCGCAGGTTTAAAGTTTGGCCTGAAGTTTTCTGTGGTGAAGATGTTCTCTCAGTGCATGTGTATGGTTTCTCCAGGTACTCTGGCTTTATCCCACAGTCCACAAACATATATGTTATGGTGCGTTCACACCGCCCAACGCGTCCAGGCAGCAAAACGCTCAAACGGACGAAAGTTGCTGCTTAAATAAAAACACAGCAGCTTGCAGACTTTGCACAATCCGTGTCGGCGCATGGCAGCTCGGCGCAGCTTGACGCCCACCTGCTGCTTAGTAACATAGACTTTACATGTAATCTAGCTGCCCTGCTGCCTGGAAAAGGTTTTTCATGTGCAGAGCAAAACTGAATCAAGTAAAATGCATCATTATTTTCAGAAACAGTCTAAACATGGCTCCAGGGGACACGGACACATTTTACCACACGTGTTCATGTGTGGCTGTGTGGCATGAGTGTTAGAGAGATTATCTGTCAACATGAGCTCAGTCTCATGTCTAAAGTCAGAATAAAAACAAGAGGAGACTTTGTTCTTTCTCCTTTGTACAAATGTCTTTGAGTCTGACTGTTAAACAACAATAAGGGAAGCTCTGCTGTCACGTGTGTTTTACGGAGTGGGTTCTCCTTATCTAAACTTTACACTAACATTTTATCTTCTGAAACATGGGGAAAATCATAAGTTCATTAATAAAGATATCTTTTATTCTGTTGTTTACTTCCGTGACTTTTTTATAGAGTAATTTTCCTTTGCAGCTAACATAACCTGTCAAACATCATCCCCATCTTCATCACTTACAGAAGTGAGGAATTTACAAGTGTATCTGTTTAACATTGTGTGTAAATGTGGATGAGTGCGTGTGTGCAGTGTCTTGGCTTCGCCCCTGGTGCCTGGTGGATTGGTCCCAGTAAGAATGGAACTCTTATAAACAGGCTCAGTGTTTCCCACGTCTCTGTTTACATTGGGAGACCCTGGAGCAGCACTAACAGAGAACTGGATTCCCTGTGAGCTGCAGTCTCACACACAATTCATCTCATCACACACAGATACTTTTATGTGGACATACAGACATATGTGCAGCAGTAGTAGAACTAACCCCAAGGATAATAATGAAAAATATTGTCTTCCTTCCATCACTCAACCTTTTTCTGAAGAAACTCCCCATAAGCTTTTTTCTTTGGTTTCTATGACTTTTTATATGCATTAAAATATTCCTCTTTCTGAAATATCTCATATTCCTTCTTCTCTGTCAATTTCCAGAGAGGAAAAGCTACTGATAAACATTTACCACTGCGGCCGGGGTTTGTCGCAGCAGGTGCTACCTTGGTCCCCCTAAGCACAGATGTAACGGGACACCTGTCACAAGCAGGTCAAACCCAGCACGGAACCATACCTCTGCCATCCATCAGGCTGCTATCCTCTTTTCCTCCTCTCTTCTTCCCCTGACGCCCTGCACCCGGGAAGAGTGTTTCTAGCTTGCAACAACAGAAAGATGTTAGCACAAATTAGCTCATGCTAGCTTCACTTAGCAATATTTATTGAAAACATCAGAGAAAGTTCATTTTTTCTTTGAGTAGGTGAGACTGGAGTTGGTTTTCAAGTTTTTCATTATAGCCACACAGGAGAATACTGTGATTTTAGTTGGATTTCAAACTTATAACTTATTAATTTGCTATTTTAATTGTATTGCTATTGAGGGATCTGACGGGTCTCCCTTTGCCTACATCACGTCTGGTCAGTCTGTCGGAAATTACATTTTCTCACAAAAACAACTCCAGAATTCTAAATAATATATTTATGAGTAATTCTTTTGTTTAGAACCAGTTCCTGATATATTTCTCTAAACACTGGTTTAACGCCATGCTTGCCACCGTACCGGACTAGGGATCGTCAATTCTACATCAATACCGGCAAGTTATACATCGTTGGAAAGCATTTCTTCTCAATAAAAACGTCCAAAACATAACCTTTTATGCCAACCAGTCACCCTAAAAACTTAAGAGCTACAGCTGGCAGCAATTTAGGTATGGAAACTTGCACAAGCTCTAGAGAGGTGGATGTTATGGGGTTAAAGGGAGGTTTAACCTGCAACCTGCACTTTAAATGCCAGCCAGTACTGCCTCCTGGGTTGTCTCAGAAGGAGGATTTATATGCAAAGCAGAGGTTGAAACAAGTCCAGTACCTTTTGGACATCTTTTGGAAGTGTTGGACAAAAGAGTATTTGCCTCTTCTTCAGGAGATTCAGAAGTGGACAGTTATAGACAAAATCTGAAACCAGGAGATGTTGTTTTCTTAATTAATGAAACATCACCAAGAAACACTTGGCTGATGGGAAAGGTTGAAAAGACTGTTCCAGATTCCAATGGACATGTTTGACATGTGTTTGTTAAAACTAAATCCAGTAAAATCTAGTTGTTTGTTACTAGGATGTTTAAAGGGAATGTTCAAGGGCTCTGAAGTATTTGCCGAACTTAAAGCTTAAAGAAGATGTAATGAAATCAAATTTGAGTTGATAAAGAAGTAACTTGAATGTAAAAGTTAAATGTGTGCACAGTGTTATGTTGAAATGTTTAGGTTCACTCTAAAACCATTGGGTCAACAAAAAAGTATGTTAACGTTTTCCACTAGAACTTTTAAATTAAGCTAACTGCTGGCAGAATTATATTAAGTCAAATGAATGTTTTGAGTATGGTGAAGTAGCTTATGGTCACAATAAATCACATTTCTAAGTAACAATTTAGAAAAACAACTCTTTTTACTAAGGGAAACTGCCCTCCCTCTAAAACACAAGACAATTCACCAATTAAGGACATAAATGCCAGAAAATTTGAATTTTTTTCTTGTCACAAAAGAAAAATACTCTTTATGGTTTAGAAAACATTGTTAAAGAGCTACAAAGGATGAATACAAATTTAAATAAAACAATTGTTGCAAAAATTGTAAGTTTTTTTTATTGTTTAGCTGGTTTTGGTAAAATGTGCAGAATTTTCAGCATGTGTCGTTGGTTTACTTGGTTTCCTGCTTTCTTTCAGATTTCAATTATTTTTTTTAAACTAATCAGTTTTTTAATCTCTTGTCATTTCTCTGACGTGTTAAATAGACACAGAGTCTGCACTGCCCTTCTTATAGTACTTTGATTTATTCTCTGCGCACCTTCACTCAAGACTAATTCTTTGTGTTATGCAAATACTTGGCAATAAATGGATTATGATTGGATTCTGAGAAAAGTTCCCATGGGTATAAAAACCATTTCTCTTTCAGTTTTCTTTTGTTAGCCTTTAAAACACAGCCAAACATAGTGATAGATCATCTGTTTACCCATACACATATCTCTGTCTCTTAAGTTCTAAGTGTTTGCATCTGTGGGTTTACATGCTGTATCCTATGACCTAATGAGAAGAAGCATTGTTCCCCTGGGAAGAGACTGCCCCAGTGAAATTCAGACCAACAAACTGTAAACACACTCCTGCACCATTTGTCAACCATCTCACAACACACACACAGGCAAACACACACAAACATATGCACACCATTAAAGCTGGCCAGTTCCACTCTGCCAATCTGCTCTAAATCTAAACCTTTATAGTAAACATCTTAGGACATCTGAGCGAGGATCTTGTGTGGAATGGATGTGAATTACAACACTATATTTCACCAAGAAAAATCCTGAAGTATTTAACAAGAGTAGGAAGGAGAAGCTTTGGTAACCAGGGAGGGAGAACAACAACAACAAGGCTGAATCATAAAGAAGTTATTTTTCTGTTTTCTTTGGGAGCTGGCCAGGTGGGAGAAGTGTTTGTAGTGGTCTGAGATGAAGAGCGGCTTGCAGAGCTCAATGCACAAATGTTCATAAGTCATTGATAGCAAAAACATGAATTGTGCATAAGCAGGCTGCAACCTGTGTTTGGTTTAAAAAGTTTAATCTCATAAATATGTCATTCTTATCGGTTAAATCCTCAAACAGGGCTGTGCAAAGTGAAAACATCCCAAAGCATGAAAAACTCTTCATTAAGTCTTTTTTTTCCATCTCTAAAGGCCAAAGTCAACGGAAAATATAACCCTTACTTAGACTTTCCATTTAGTTTAATTCTATTTAGACAAATGACCACGCAGAATACACAGACGTTTACCATTTCCCTGGCTCACACACTTTGAGCTTTTTATAGTTTATATACTTATCTCAGTTATTAAAACATTTCAACTGGATATGCTTTTGTCTTTTGTATTGTGTATAAAACATAACTGTTTAATCCACTGAAACTGTTATAATTCTCTCCAAATTGCACCAAAACTATTTTAAAATGTGTGTTTACCTGGCAGACAAGTTGGAGACTGTTCAAGGTTTTAGATTGTATTTTGAAAATTGGCGTCCGGAAGTTAACCTCATTCATGAAGTTTTATTTTGAAAAGTAGAAGCGGTAAATTGCGTATGTACTGAGAGAGCTGCAGAGGAAGAGGTTAGTCAGCAATGTTTCTGTTGCTGGACCCGTCTGTGGTTCTCTAAACCCATGTGAACAACAGGTATCTGAAGAAGTTAACAGGACATTATTTTATTCGCACACTTTGCCTTTTACACGCAAAGCCTTCTGGGAAAACAAGAAGTTCGTTAACGGTTAGCCTAGCCTGTTAGCTTGAGCAGCTAACAAGTTTTCATTCATTACTTCTCTTTGTTACAGATTTCATAACGACATTAGCTGTCGAAACAGTAAACAAAACCCTATGTCTGTTTTTACATTTTAGTGTTTGTCAGAAATAAGTTTGTAGAAATGGTGATAGGTTTAATTCACAATCAGAAAGACGGTTTAACTCCAAAAAGGTGCTGCAGTAAATCATGTGGACTGTATGAGTCTGTAACGATGTGCCGTAAAGCACCAGTGATTTGGGTTTTGGCTCTGTCTCATGGTTTGAAACATGATTCTTAAAGGATTTCTCTTTCCATGATGAAGTGATGGTGATGACGGAGTGATAAACCAGCTCTGTGCGCCTCTTGCTCTTCCACACTCTTCCTCATGGAATCCAGCAGCGATGAGGCTCTTGATATCATCATCACCAACGTGGTGGCAACGTTCAGGACCAGATGTCACTTGAACCTGCGCACAATTGCCTTAGAAGGAACCAACGTGATCTACAAGCCTGAAGCTGGGGTGAGGAAGCGCCTCCACACATGGACACATCAGATGCACCACATCTCAGTAAAACCTTGTTGTTTCAGAAAGTCCTGATGAAGCTTCGGAAGCCCAAGATAACTGCATCCATCTGGTCCTCAGGGAAGGTCATCTGCACCGGAGCAACAAGGTGAGACAAGTCCAGTTAAAATACCTGCACATGCTAAACATAAAGAGGAACTTTCCCCCATGCTGGTTCCATTTTAACAGCAGCATGTTATATAGTTGTCCACAGAGGATTTCACTGTTGCCATGGTTACTGCATATGATACAGCCAGCAAATTATTGCAAAACACTATAAGCATTTGGCATCAGCCAGTTCTGGTGATGCCATCATGCGTCGTGTCTTTAGCATTCCAGTACAGAGAAATAGTGTTGTGTTGCGACTCATTCTTCCTCTTTCCTCTCGTTCAGTGAGGATGAGGCGAAGCTGGGTGCTCGAAGGTTAGCTCGCTGTCTGCAGAAACTTGGCTTCAAGGTGAGAATAAACACACAGCCAGCTGCTGGCAAAGAGCTTTAATACAGATGTTTGTATTGTAACAGACAACAGCAACAAACAGGATGTCTATTGAAGTTTGGTTTGTGTGTGATCAGCTGTCTCATCACTCGCTGTCACCTGAACAGCAGTCAGACAGGAAATCTGCCCTGAAAAACACACATGAAGTGGGATTTATTGTTTTAGCAACCAATAGGTCAACCAACATAAATGTGTTTAAGTTTTGCAGGAGAGGATCAAATAAAACAGAGACAGATTACAGATAATTACTTTATCTACAGGGTCTGCAGCTGCAACAAAATGTTATACCTGCAGTTGTTGGATTATTTTTACTTCAGGTCTCTCATCTTTCAGATTCTGAACCAGTTCCGGTAACTTCTAACCTGTAGGTCCATTTTTGTGTCCAGCACTAATACTCGTTCAGACTGCAGGTCTTAATGCTTAATTCAGATTTTTTTGTGAGATCCAACCTTTTTGCAAGGTCGTTCATATTGCCAATGAAATGTGACCTGAATGTGACTCGCTGTCTGAACGGAATGCGTCTTTAATGTGTCACGCATGCGCAGTAGAGGGAACAGTGATGCCACACAAATTTAGCTCGAAGACATTTTGTTTTTCTTTGCAATTGGAGCCATGTTCACTTAAACCCGCGCTCTGCCATTTCTCTGTAAATGTTTTCAAAAACCGTGCGGTTCCGATAGCACTCCTTGAGTTTGGCCTGAACAGAGCTGTCTCCCCACATATTAATTAACTTAAACACCTCGGTTTCTCGCCATTAACTGTTCTCCGTGTTGTCCGCCATTATTGTTGTTTTCCTTTCGCTTCCACCTCCTTGATGCAGAATGGTCACGTATGTAGCGTATTGATGACGTACAGGTTGGATGGAAGCGACCTGGCGGTTCAGATTGAAGTCGCATGTCAAAAAATCAGATACGTATTGGATTTAGGACCACAAGCTGAAGTGGCCTGAGTTGAATTTGAAGAAATCGGATCTGTGTTGTTCAGACTGTCATAAAAAAAATAAAATACAAGTCACATTGGCAAAAAAAAAATTGGATTTGGGTCATTTCAGCCTGCAGTCTGACCAAAGCCTAAGTCATATCATAGATTAAGTTACACAGATTAGATACTTGAGGCATTATCGGTAACTGGGAAACGCAATGCATTGTGGGTAACTGTGTCACTAGTTTTAATCCACAGCTAACCTCCTAATGAAGCTAGTCATTTTGGATGGTTGAGAGTCTTTTTGTGACTCTGTTGTCATCATGGGGGGGTTCTGCAGACATCCTCACTAAAAAGAGAGGAGTGGTAGGGGGGGGATTTTGCTACCTGATTCATCTGCGTGAGCATCACCGGGGCAGATGGTCTAGTGAGCTGCACGACAGATTGTTTATTTAACAATCAAGCTCCAGTTTAGAGGCTAGGACATCGGGAAATCTCCCGGTGCTCCCGACGTTCTGTCCGTGCCTGCTGGCAGCCAAAACTAAGTTGAGACACTCCTCATCACTGATCAGCATCTTGTGCTCAGTAACTCAAGACACCTAGTGGACTTCCTGGAGAAGCTACTGAATGAAAGTGAAAATTTGGAGTTACAAACCATAAAAAGTGCTTGGAAATATTAATATGGCAAGGAACTAGCTACAAAGCTATGATCATGTAGGAGACTGCATGAACACCAGTTTACAAACTTCACAGTAGGGCTGGGCGGTATGGCAAAATGTTTATATCACAAATTTTTTCTAAATTATATAGGTTTTACGGTATTTTTTAATATGACCAATGTTACCCACATTATCTTTTATTAAGTAAAGAATGACTGCATTAGATTAGCTTTAAATACCATGTACCATGTTTTTGTTGCTGCACAGCCTCTTTAAATTAAGTTGCTAGCTGCCGGCTACCACAAATGATTGTTGTGGTCCAAGTTTGACCTTTTGAGCCGAAGACATTCCATGCTACAGACGTGGCTTCTCTTTTCGGAATAAGTTGTTCTTGGTCAGTAACCTATGAGTCACTGTTACAGCCCCCGCCAGCAGCCATTCTTCATTCAAAACTTTTATTTTTCATGCGCGGTCTTAGCGTGTTGCACTGAAATCGGTCCCCGCAGAAATACGTTCCCACTGCCAACATTCCAGGTGTTGTCTTTGCTATTCACCGGTATAGCAGTATGTGAAAAATTCATATCATAACCAAAGTAAAAACCCTACTAAAACCCAGCCCTACTTCACAGCACCAGCCACAAAATCGGGTCTGCAGAATTTAGCTAAAATGTATTTATTTAGACCCATAAACATGTAGGCCTGCTCTTTTTGCAAAATCAAGATCCAAACACCCGTAATACTTTGAAAACTGTCCACATCGACATCAAGAGATATATAGCATTGCAGTGGCAACAGCTGCAAGTGACACATAGTTACCCGTAATGCATTGCACCAGACCTGTTACCATTGTTTTCAATTAGAGTGTCCTATCTGTGTAACTTAATCTGTGGTCATATCTGTTAAACATTTCCTCAATCATAGAAAGACATTCTTCATTATTACTGGATTTTCCAGATTATCTGTCATTTCTTCACAATGTAATTGTAATTCCTTGTGTGTGTGTGTGTCTTTGTTTAGGTGAAGTTTTCAGCTTTCAAAGTTGTGAATGTGCTCGCCGTGTGCTCCATGCCGTTTGCAGTCCATCTTGTAAACTTCACAAAGAACAACCGACCCATTGCCAGGTACAACCCTTAACCGCTGTGCATCCTCTAACCGCTGTGCATCCCCCAACTACTGTGCATCCCTAACCGCTGGGAACATCAGGGACCACAGCATTAGGGAACATGGTCGATAGATTTACGAAGAAAAAACACCTTATAAATCTTTTTTTTTTGTTTTCCCCACTTAGACTTTGGCTCAAATGTTTCCACAGTAAAAGTAACATTACACGCAATGTTTCACATTTACCGAAAGCTGGCAGGTCCGCTGACACACACACACACACACACACGTTTGTTTTGTTATCCTTATGGGGACCGTCCATTGACTTCCATTGATTTTAGTAACTAGATTTATACCTAACCCAAACCCTTTTCCTAACCTTAACCATTACTGATCTATAACTAACCCTAAGACTAACTAAAACTCTATTCACACCATACCTATAAACCTAACCCCTAACCCTAAAAAGGGGAGTCCCCCTCATGGGGACCAGGCTTCGGTCCCCCCAAGAAAGATAGTAAATGTCTGGAAACTGGTCCTCAGGAGGTCAGAAAAACAAGCCCCCCCCCCCCCC
>SSNP01000008.1:246128-262240 GCA_006937955.1 Pachypanchax playfairii | reverse complement strand
CACACACACAGAGTATCTGAATCATAAATTTGCTGCTTTTTTTCTTATATTTTATTCAGATGCTGAAATTATCTATAAATGACTCTTTTTTTAGACAAAATACACTATATACAAAAAGTACTTTTTTACTATTGTTTTTTTACTTTCATAGTAGTAAAACATAGTTCAGATGTTGCATGAATCATTGAAACATGAAATACTTACATCAAAGTCACTGATTTGCTTGAAAAACCTCTTTACACAAAACACTCTTTATCTCAGCTTTTAGTCCTGAAACGTGTGGATTTTCATCAAAGTTCATCTTTTGTACTGCAGATTACTAAATAACAGAGGTAGAAACATTTTCTCTTGCTTTTGAAAGAAGAAAGACTAAATTTTGTGCTGATGATTTCAGAATACACATTGTCATAGGAGAAAATATTCTGTGGGCCTTCATAAATCAGTAAAAATGCTAAATATCTCTGGCACTGAGGGTCATATGAAATCTGAAAGTGGCTGGCTGGATGAGTTAACAAAACTCCTTATCAATCTGGTACTTTATCAGTTCCCTTATCTGTACTTTTGTTTTTTGAAAGATAAAAAAAGAGGAAAAACACAAATAATGAACTTTAATTATTTTATTTTTAACAATTGAAACAACAAAGCATGGAAAATAAATAACTACGAAATTAGAAAGTGCAAAATGATTAAATTAATAAAAACTCTATATAAACAACTTCTTTTTTAAATATTATTTTAAATTTTTGATATATAAAAGTTTAAGGTATTCAAATAAAAATATCAAACATAAGTTCCCCATAAAACAGTGCAATTAAGAATAAAGATTTTGAATGTTAAAGTGTATAGTGCAAAATAAGTCCTCTGATTCAGGGCTCGTTGTGTTTGTAGCACTCAGACAGTCAAACGCTGCATCTCAAATTACTCCCGCCTTTGCAAGCAAAAGCTTTTATTGCATTTGTGACAGCGTGCATTGTCGGCATCTAATTTGGTGAAATGAAGTCAACCTTTTCGTTCACTCTGCCATTGTATCTGTGCTGGTGAGCAGAGTTTCTAGTGAGAGCATGACCCGAACACGGAAACGCACAGCTGTCCCCCCTCCCACCATCAATCCCCGCGGTGCGTATACTTGTTAAAGAGGCCCTTCCATTAAAAACGTTTTTTCTGAGGTTCCTGTTGAATATTTTAGCTGCACAGGTGTTCTTACCTTCATAGTGGGTGTGAAAACAGGTCAACAACTTCTCTTTCAGTTTTTATCTCTCAAACTACGCAGGTGGTGATAACACCAGAGTTCGAACGGCCTGTATTTGTTTCGTCACAACTCCTTTGCTCGTTAGTATTCGGCAACATCTGCAGTTGAAACCACGCCTAGCATGCTGCTGGCTAAAAGCTGTTAGCATAAGACGTAACAAACCTGAAGACACGACGTCTGCTGTTGCCATGCGCAGCGGGGCAGGAAACAGTATATCTTGCTCTCATAGGCTAGTTTGTTAGCCAATCTGAGTCCAGCAAATTCGAATAATGAATATGAATGAGTTGCAGCCTGAAGTCTGATGAAACCAGCCGAATTTTGAAGCAGAGAGATTCCGTACTCGTAGAGGGCGGGTCCTAAACCGGAAATAGGCGTGGTTTACCCGAAAATGGGCGCGGCTTAAATTTGTACATTATTTTAAGTCTGAAACTGGCATGGATTGATGATTAGAAATGGCTATATTTATTGTTTATTTGAATTAATAACAGCCTCAAAAGAGATTCAAAGTACTGTTTTTATCACAATAGTAAAGGAACTATTGACAGAAGGGGGGGGGGGGGCGCTGTGTGTGACTGGCCAATCACAGAACATGAAGAGTGAAGACAGTAGTTGTTTCTACCCAATGAGGATTCTAAGGATTCTACGAATAATCCTAAAAAAAAAACCAGTGTAGTGCTCCGACTCGGCAAAAATGCATTATCCGTAACAAGTACTCGTTTGAAACAACTATCCGGCTCATCCCTAATTGAAAGGTCTGTTAATCAGTGTTTCCTAACGTTTTTTAAATATAAAATTTTTCACATTACAGGTTAATACTTAAAGCAGTGCTGCATAACTTAAAACTTTAAGCTACAATTTTGAAACTTGTCTAAATGGGTACTCACCAAAAAACACGTTCAGCTTCATATTAGACATCAGTCTTGACCCTCTAACCCTAACCCTCTGATGGCTTTACAATAAACTAAATAACTTCCGTAATTCAGGTCTCAGCCGGAAGTGGTGTTCTGGTAATTCATGCTGCCCTGAAGAAAAATGCTGCCATAGTACGACATGACACCTTATTTCAGAATGAGATGTTATTAGAAGTTTATACAGTATTCTTGTTTGTGGTGAGTGTGCCCTGTTAATTGTTTAAGCGTATTTTTATGATCCTTCCCAGATATTTTCTATATAAAAGCCCTCTGGGTCCTTGGCGGCCATTGTTGGGTCCTTCTCCTCTGGTTGTGTCCAAACATTTACCTGTTGCTCTGACAATGCAAATAAAGTAAAAATAACATCATATTTAATGTTCCTGTCCTGGGGGAATTTATTTGATAGGTAAAATGTATTTATGGAAAAATATAAAAAAACAAAAATAAACGATAAATCTGTTTATTGAAGTCAAGACTGTGGAACGGCACGTGTGTAGCACATCTCAACAGGTAGCATATTTCTGCAGAACACTGGTTCAAGCAATGGACGTCTGAGACATGGAGAAAAGCTATTCAGTACTGCTTTAAGAAATAACCACAAAGTTATGAAATTTGTGTGAAATAGCCTCTTTAAGGAGGAGCGGGCTGCCAATACAGTGTTTGGCTTGTGTTTCTATCTCACGCAAAAGATGAATACGACCTTAATTTACAGTGAAGAGGATCGATAAGGTTGAAATGGTCCAGATGGACCGTCAGAATCAGCCCCGGGGCTAATTTAATACCGGGTTTTGGTACCCATCCTCACTGTGAGGATGTTTTCTGGTCAGGGGCGGCAGCATTGAGGATGTCGTGTAGGCTAATTCCATTTTATAGTATTTACACTGGACTACGTTTTCCACCTTACAAAGCGAAAAATTATCCCACACCTTTGACATTTTCCATCTTTTTCGCACTCAACCGGTGTCCTCATTGTCTGCCATGGCTACTACTACTACTACTACTACTACTACTGTCATTTAGCAGACGCTTTTATCCAAAGCGACTTACATTGAGAGAACATACAAGCAAGAATTCAAAGAGAAGGAAAAAATATAAGGAGGCGGACTGTTTGGAGTCCAGTTTAATTCCAACGCTGATACATCAAGTGTATCAAATTTTGGCTTAAGAGAAAGTTACACCGCCACTCACGTAGAATTCAGTGCAGCGCAGCGCCTAATGTATGTGTGTCACTTATTTCAGTCTGGGTGAAACATGACGCTGGGCGATTGTACAGCCATTTAAAGTAAACAGACGGTGGTGACAGAAATTAAATGAAGCTTCGAGGCAGAGAATTTGCCTCGAGGATTTTTTGTATTCGAATTATTCGAGTCACTTGAAGAATCGTTTCAGCCCTAGGACCTTGTCGGTAAATATTATGTCTCTAAAGGAAGTACAAGTTGTTCTTACCTGTGTGTGGTGCTGAAACTTCATGTGATCATGTAGAAGTTAATCCATGAAAGCGGAGAGGGGTTTCGGAAGCCCCACGGAGTAACACGGGGCGCAAAGGCGGAAACAGCTGCTGCTGTACCCCTACAACATTGGTAGGATTTCTTGAGGTCAGCCACTTCAGTTATGTTCCGGTGGTACATCCCATGTAGGGGTTTGTCCTCCCATGATGGTTCCTCCTCCAGCACTTCCTCATCTTGCCATTTTCTCAGGCATTTACTGAGTACGTCATCATTTGAGGCCTTGTCCTGGATGAATTTATGGAGCTTCGATGTTTCATCCTGGATGGTGGCTCTCACTCTCATTAGTCCTCTGCTTCCTTCCTTATGGCGTGCGTACAGTCTCAGGGTGCTGGATTTGGGATGGAACCTGCCATGCATGGTGAGGAGTGTTCGTGTCTTAACATCTGTGGTCTGTATCTCATCCTTTGACCATCTTATTATTCCCGCAGGGTATCTGATCACTGGCAGGGCGTAACTTTTTATTGCCTTGGACTTGTTCATTCCATTGAGCTGGCTTCTTAGGACTTGCCTCACTCGTTATATATATACGGCCATGGTTGTACATGTGCATTAGATTTGAAAATTACTACGAATTGTTTACCAGCAAAGGGGAGCTAAGGGAGCCAACTTTGGGAGTTTTGATAGTGTACAGGCTGTCCAAGAATATCAGCATAGGAAATTTGTCCAGCCATACATAAGAGATTCTAGCTCCATTGTTGCGAGAAGTTAGTTTTAGGTTGGATATTTGACAGATATTCAGCAGCGTCTTCTTTGGTGCTCAGTTTCATTCAAGATGGCGCTGGTGATGTCAGCTGCCGTCGCAACTGCTCTGACCTCTTGTCTTGTTTAGTCTTTTTAATTAAAATTTCTAAATCATTAAACCGTTAAAATCACCACCATGGGGTACATTAGGTATGATAGAAACACCTTTGTATCTCTTAGAATACAATACAATGTACTCACAATTTGACGCTTTCAACTCCGAATCCAAGCTGGCCGAGTGAGATCCTGAGGGGGAACAAAGGATGCAACATGAAATGGTGGCCACGAGGGAAACTAGCCGGCGTCAGGAGCAGGCTGAGACCCCGTGCACACTACACACCTCTGCCTAGCATCCTGCTCGCCAACGTCCAGTCACTGGAAAACAAACTCGATGACCTCAGGGCCAGGGTAAAGTTCCAAAGAGACATTCAAGACTGCAATCTCCTCTGCTTTACCGAGACATGGCTGAACCCAGCAGTGTCGGACCACACCATCCAGCTGGCTGAGTTCTTCACGGTTCACCGCATGTACAGGACACGGGAGTTGGGGAAAGTCTGGGGGGGGGCGGGCGTGTGTTTAATGGTTAACGGTTAACAGCAGCTGGTGCAACAGTGCGAGCGTTGTTCCTCTGACACACTCCTGCACACCCAATCTGGAACTACTGTCCATTTTATGTCATCCTTTTTACCATACTCGGGAGTTCATGTCGGTCATAGTCAGTTCTGTTTATATCCCACCTCAAGCGGATACGGACACTGCCTTATGTGAGCTACATGAGGCACTCGCACAAAACCAGACACAATACCGGGACACTACGCTTATTGTAGAGGGGGACTTTAACAGTGTTAACCTCAAACGCGCAGCACCAAACTTCCACCAACACATCACCTGCCCCACCAGGGGTGGAAGGACACTGGATCATTGCTACACAACAGTCAAGCATGGCTACAAGGCACACTCTTGCCCCCCGTTTGGGAAATCTGATCATGCCGCCATCTTCCTCATGCCAAAATATAAACAAAGAATATAAACAAAGACTCAAACAGGAAGTTCCGGTTCATAAAGAGGTTGTGCACTGGACAGACCAATCAGTGGCCACCCGACAGGATGCACTTGATGACACAGACTGGGACATGTTTCGGCACAGCTCTGATGACATCAGCATGGTTACGGAAGTGGTTGTGAGATTCATCGGGAAACTAGCGGATGATGCCGTACAGAAAACAACCATCAAAACGTTTCCCAATCAGAAACCATGGGTGGATAAAACCATCCATGATGCTCTGAGATCCCGCACCAAAGCCTACAATGCGGGGCTTGTGTCGGGTGACAAGGACTTATACAAGGCTTCATCGTATAACGTGCGGATAGCGGTGAAGGAGGACTATAACGGACTATAAAGCAACAACATCTGGTATGACGAACGCGGACCTGTCTCTGGCAAATCAGCTGAACACATTCTATGCCCGCTTTGAGACTGCAGTTCACGTTGCTAACAGTCCTCACAATACTCATGCCAATGCTAATGAAACGCATGGCTGCAAACAGGAAGACACCACCAGAACTGGAAACAAGCTAGTGATCACTGAGGATGACGTTAGGAGAGCCTTCAGGAAAGTAAACATCAGGAAAGCAGCAGGACCAGATGGCATCTCAGGTCGTATTCTCAGAGCCTGTGCAGACCAACTAGCAACGGTGTTCACAGAGATATTCAACCTCTCCTTATCTCAGTTGGCGATCTCTACATGCTTCAAAGAGTCCATCATTGTTCCTGTCCCAAAGAAGTCCCACCCTGTTTCCCTCAGTGATTATCGCCCTGTATTCCTCACCTCAGTAGTGATGAAGAGCTTTGAGCAGCGGGTCAAGGACTTCATCATTTCTTCACTACCGGGTACACTTGCCCCCCTACAGTTTGCTTACTGCCCAAATCATTCAACTGATGATGCCATCTCTCACCTCCTTCACACATCACTCACTCATCTGGACACTAGGAGAGGTAATCATGTTAAAATGCTCTTCATCGACTACAGCTCAACATTTAATACCATTATCCCCTCCACACTCACTACCAAGCTGGAACACATGGAACTCAACCCATCTCTGTGCCAGTGGATGTCAAACTTCTTAACTGGCAGACCACAGGCAGTAAGGATGGGTGGACATGTCTCAGCCTCCCTCACTTCCAACACTGGAGGCCCCCAGGGTTGTGTTCTGAGCCCTCTGCTGTACTCTTTGTACACGTATGACTGTGTGGCCACTACCAGCTCCACCACCATCATTAAGTTAGCTGACGACACCGTCGTGGTGGGCCTGATCTCTGACAACAACGAGTTGACGAGCGTGACAGATTATCATGACTGGAAGAGGTATTCCCACGCGCGTAAGTGACCTTTTTTGGAGCAAAACCTTTGCGACATCCTCCGAATCGAACTGGCCTTGATCTCCTTTCTCTCTCCAGATCAGTGGCATCCGTACTCTGGCAGCCGACGAGCACTCCCAGCTGCCAGCACCTCCAAAGCTCGGACCCTGCATTGCTGACAGCCAGTGGCAATCCCGAGGGGCGCTCACACTCATCCGCAGGTGGACCGCGCCACCCCTCGGGACGCTCCTCAGCACCGAGCTCCACCTGACATCTAGTTAGTAGTTAGGACCTCTTCACCATCTTGTTTGTCGGACCTGCTCATGTAATAATGGTTGTGTGATTGCTCAATGGCCATTTTGGGGGCGGGGCCAGTGAAAGGTCAGTTAAGTTAAGTTGCTAGCATTACCACCGCCAGCTACCGCAAATGACAGTAGTTTGGTCCAGGCCAGACCTACTGAAGCCGAAGAAATTCTTAACTACAGATGTAGCTCCTCTTTTTGGAACAAGTTGTTCTGGGTCAGTAATCTGTGTGTCGCTGTTACAGCCCCGCCAGCAGCCATTCTTCATTTAAAACTTTATTTTTCACATGTGGTCTTAAGGTGTAGCACTGAAATCACTTCCCGCAGAAATACGTCCCCCCTGCCAACATTCCAGACGTTGTCTTAGCTATTCACCAGTATAGCGGTATATGAAAAATTCATATCATAACCAAAATATCTTGATATATTGATATGTGTTTTATCTGTTTTACTGTAAAGAGCTTTCGTTGACCGTATGGTTGTGTAGAAAGTGCTATATAAATAAATATGGTTAAATAAACACCCATTTTCAGTAAAAACCGGTATACCACCCAACCTTGGTTCAGACTCCTCAGTCTGGGTTGATTGGTCACCTTGTTAAGGACAGAAGGGGCTACAATATGTATGTAGTTTATCACCACCAAACAAGTGAGTGAGTGTGTTTTTATTTGCTGGTCCTACATTATGGAACAATCTTCTACTTTGTGAGACAATCCACCTCTGTACACTCGTCTAAATCTCATCTGAAAGCCCATTATTACAAGTTCGCTTTTGGTTATTGATATCGGTTGTGTCAACACTCCTCTTCTTTATTTTACAGCCTGACTTTTATTGTATTTTTTTCCTAGTTTTATTCCTTGTTTAGGTATTTGTTTATTGTTCTATTTTCTATTTTGCTTTATTTCTTGATATGCTGTACAGCACTTTGGTCAGCTGTTATGCCGTATGTTAAAGTTAGTGCTGTCAGTTAAACGCGTTATTAATGACATTAACTGAAACCCATTTTAACGGCGTGAATTTTTTTATCGCGAGATTAACGCTTGTTCTATTTGGGCCAGCCCTTTGTAGTTTTTCTTCACGATTTTGCAAAAAACTCGTTACGTTAGAAAACTACAACATCACACCGGCTCTAGTAAGACCGGTCTTGTGCGAAAATGTGTTCCCCTGAAATATTCTGTTTCCCCTGTCTCGGGAGCGCGCACCACAGCCAGAAGGGCGGAGCCGACAAGCTTCACAGCCCTTCAGATCAGTTTCTCGCTAGACTGAAACTAGACTGATAAAAGGACAAGTTTCCCTGTCGAAGTTCTTGCTTTATTAAGCTTCCGTTAAATCAATGAACAAAAACGAAAATTGTTTTGAGTGTTTTTTTTACTCGCCGTGAGAATCAAGTCTCTCGGTATTCACGTACACTAAACCTGGCGGTTAGACTTGATTAGTCTGAGCTACAACAATGATTAATTTCACTCTGGGATTAAAAAAACATTTTTGAATTTCAATTGAAATGATTATCATCCACCAAACACTATTTTCTATAACTTCTTGTTTGTTTAGGCTGCCATGTTTTTATATTACTTTATATATGTAGATGGATGAACGGACAGACAGTCAAAGTTACAGGGGGGAACGAGATATTTCAGCACCCTGAAATATTCCGTTCCGTGAGAGAGCTGTGGCCTTATTTTTACGTTCAAAACAAACTTGAAAGAATATGTTAAACCATCATTTAATTGCACTACAGGCTATTTTGCCTGATTTACCTTAACATGTGCACTTTATTTTATTTCGTATCCCCCTGTTTTGATCACTGTTGAAGAGATGGCTTATGTGACACTTTTTTCTTCAGCCTTCTGTTGAACAGTGTTATATTGTGTGTGAGATCATTTTCTCCAACTGTGAATGACTGTTGAATTTAGGTATATGCCAGTGTTTTTTTTTCAATAAAAACATTTGCACAAAGCAAGCCGATCCACTCTTCCATAAGAGCATTAAAATGAGAAAAAAAATAGTTGGGACAAAAAAGAAATCAAGGGACACTTGAACTAGATAATGTGCGATTAATCAAGCTTAATTGCGAATTAACTTGGACATAAATTCGATTAATCGCGATTAAATATTTTAATTGTTTGACAGCACTAGTTAAAGTGCTCTAGAAATAAACTTGACTTGACATTTACTATTTGTTGAGAATTAACCTGGTCTGAAACGCATCTACTACCTTTTTCCTCTGTTTATTTGTGTTGCAGTGTGCATGAGCATGCAACGTGCATCTTGATGTAAAATGCTGCCGTAAAGTGCCTAATCATAAACGATATAGCTTCATATAAAACGACAGACATTTTCTATTATCCAGAAGATATACATCGCCATAATGCCCAGCTCTACCCTAATCTCTAATCTCTAATCTCTGTGTCCTTTAACAGCTGTGCAACACCTAAACACTGTTTGGTATTAGTTCTTACAGCTTTGTAAACTCATCTCAGAAGTCCTCAGACTTTCTATCAGAGTATGAGCTCCAAGATGACTTTAGTTGACTTCATTAGGAATTCACTAACAAATAAGTAATTCTCAGTCCGTGACTTGGTTCGGTTTCCCAAAAAACATGTAAACAATGAGGTATATTCTTAATCTGTAATCCCATGTTTTTTAAAAATGTGTTTATAGGCTGACCTCTAGTGGTTTAACCAGTGATCTGGAATGTTGTTTGTCTTTTGCTCAAGGAAGCAAATTAAGAGTTGTAGCTGTCAGAATGTTCCTCTTTTTACTTTGTTCATTGTCTTTAATGTCTTTTTGCTCATCAGTTATGAACCTGAGCTTCACCCTGCTGCTACATACAGAATCAAAAATCTTAAGGCTACAGTACAAGTGTTTTCAACTGGCAGCCTCACAGTTACAGGTATGTCACATCACATCATGTCACATCATGCAGCTTCATGTGTCATCTTGATTTAAAGCTGAAGGGCTGGAGGCCATATTGTTGTTCAGACACTGCCACGTTACAGAGGATGTTTGTACTAAAGAAAACGGATGATTCATCAGATTATTTCTATCAGACAGAAGTTCCATACACACCTGTAAACAGTTAATGTTCCTCATTTTATGTTGCTTTATTTACTAACAAGCTGCAATGTAGCTGGGCTTTCTTAGCAAAACCTGGCTTAACAAACCGTAAACGTTCCTTCCGAGATTCCAAGTAAACATTGTGTATTAGGTTTTCTCCATTAGAGCCCGTGTACCATGTTTAAAAAATGCAGTCTTGATTTGTTTGGGGTAGAGTCACAGAAATAAACTTCTTGAGTTTGTGTATATTCTGATTCTTTGGGTATTTGTCAGATTTTTGGCAATGTCCTGTTAATTAAAATGGAGCGCTCATCAATGATTTTCATTTAAGATTGGGATTCATAAACTATGGTCTGTTTGAATTTGATACCTGGCATTACAGTGAGCACATAAAAGCTCAGTGGAGATCAGTTACCGTACTTTCCGGGCTATTAAGCGCACCTGAATATAGGCCGCACCAACTAGATTTGAGAATAAAACAAGATTTGTACATACATGTGCTGCACTTGTCTATAAACTGTAGGTCACCACACTATAACATTAGATATTTACACAGAAAGATTTTTCTAACTTTTCATTAAATACCGTAAATGCCTTTTTCCGAACAGCAGCTGGTTAAAGACCCACTCCAATGAAAATCATGTTTTGCGTGTTGTTGACATGCTAGAGGACATATCTTAAGAAAATTAAGCTCAAAGTTGCATTTCTGAGTATTTCTGCATTCAAATTACTGTGTATCAGTAGCAGACACTAAAATGCGTCGGTGTGTGTGGGGGGGGGGTCCTCTCGCCAATGGTTGGTTCTGCCCACAGCACAGAGGCGAAATGCTAATGAGCTACTGCTGCTATGCAGAAACTACCGATTCCTTCTGCACATATACCGTTCTACAGTCTTGACTTCAATAAACAGATTTATTGTTTATTTTTGTTTCTATATTTTTCCATAAATACATTTTATCTATCAAATAAATTCTCCCAGGACAGAAACACTAAATATGATGTTATTTTTACTTTCTTTACATTATCAGAGCAACAGGCAAATGTTTGGACACACCCAGAGGAGAAGGACCCAACAATGGCCGATAAGGACCCAGAGGACTTTTATATAGAAAATATCAGGGACGGATCATAAAAATACGCTTAAACAATTAACAGGAAACACTCACCACAAACAAGAATACTGTATAAACTTCTAATAACATCTCGTTATGAAATAAGGTGTCATGTCGTACTATGGCAGCATTTTTCTTCAGGGCAGCATAAATCATCAGAACACCACTTCCTGCTGAGACCTGAATTACTGAAGTTATTAAGTGTAATATAGGAGGACCAGAGACGTCCAGAGTGTCTCATATGAAGATGGACATGTTTTTATCCACTGAGACACGTTTCATAACTGTAGCTTAAAGTTTTAAAAGTTATTTTGTTCTGATTTAAGCTGCAGGGTTCAAAGTGTGTTGTGAGCTGGTTCAGAGTTTAACCTGTTACCATGGTGATCCAAACTTTCAGCCTAGTTTAGAAGGAAATCTCACTTGATAGTTTTGTTTTTATATTGTTACCTTCTTCTTGAATGTAGGACCAAATGTACAGAACGTGGCAGCAGCAGTGGAAGAGATCTACCCTCTTCTCTTTGAGTGTCAGAAACCTCTCTGCAAATGAAGGAAAGTGACACAAGATGACAGGGAATCTACCACGAGACGAGGAAGCATCTAACCAACCGACAGACTGGACTTGGATTTTCAAGTCAGCTGGACTTTTAAAAGGTTTGGGGTGTTTCTGCATAGACAGGAGGGAACAAAAAAGGAACGATTTTAATTTGTACAAGTGGTGATTGTTGCTAAGAGTCTGCATTAAGACTAAGAAGCCTTGTTATAAGTTCTTTGTGTTTTTCTTCAAAGAATCTCCGTCCATGGATTGTTTTGTCCACATCCAGGACATCTGCTCCATGTTGTACAGGTTTCTGTGAGATTGACCTGTTAGGAGCGTGTACACAAAGCTAAACAAAGTCCCTCTCCTCATGCATCTTTATTCTGTTTTTGTTCAGTTTTCAGTGTTTTCCCTTTTTACAACTCAGACTTTTCTCCAAAATTATGTGATTTTACTTCATGTTCTAATGTTTTTTACATGTGTAGTAAACCTAGATATTTATTCTCAAACGTTAGTATGCAAATATGAATATTATCCTAAATGTCTTTAAATGTTAAATCAATTCCAGAAATTCCCAACATTCACTTTTCAACCGGTGACAACGTACGAGCTGGGAAACATTTAAAGTGTCTCAGAATAAGTTGGTTCTACATGTAGTAGCATAAAGTTAATGTGAAATCAGCAGTAAGACTCATCGGGTCTTTACAACTTCTAACGCTGCAGAAAACAAACGTCCTTCTTTAGGTTTGGAGGCAACTCGTGCTGTTTGTATATACACACATGTAACACACATGATGTCAAACTTTGATATGCGTGATCCAGTCTTTTTTTCAACTAGTGTCAATAAGAATTTGACACATCACATTTTGTATTTTGTATTTAAAAAACTAATAAAAAGCCTTTTAACAGACTGCTGGTGATTTATTTGTATATAACATCTGATTACACATCGAAGGCACCAGTTCCAGAAAAATCAGCAATTTCCATAAACGACTTTTACATCATTTCATATTAAAAAGTTTAGGCACATACAAATTACAAACTACAATTTTAATTGTGAACAGGTCATTCATTAGAGTCTTACATTTCTCACCCCAATGGATCTTAAATCATCATTCCTGTCATTAATAAAAATTTAAATATTAAAGAAATGTGGGAGTGAAGACTGAAGCCTCCCTGATAAAAGTGGGCGGACTGGTTTGGGATTCAGGTTCGCCCTCAATGAAGGACTTTACTGTCTGACCTTTTAGTGCAGGTCATGCTGAGAACTCCTTACATGATGTCAAAGGAAAAACCCACAAGTGTTTCAATTTTACCAAAAATTCAAGGCCTTGAAAAGAAATTTGTTAAACATCTAACCCCATTTAATCCTAGTTGTTTTAAAAAATAAATGAACCCTGAGCAAATGTGATATGAGAATATTCTCAAAACCACAGTTGTGTTCACATCCTTTGTCCCTGATCTGGTCCTGCAGGGATGTAAAGATGTGGGTGACTGGTGGTCTTTGTGCATCGCTTGTCTCTCAGATGTTTGCTGGAGACTCTGTCAGCTTGCTTCTGCCGATCAGGCTCTCCTGCAGCTGCACTCGCCCGAAAAGCTTCACCTCAAAACTCTTCCTGGTAAACCAGAGAAAGAAACGAACAAATCAGTGTTCTTAATTAACTTAATAGGCATTGTGTTAAGATTAAGAACATGAGCGAGCTACTACTCACTTCTTTGCCAACTCTTTTGATATCTCCTCCAATGTCTGGCCTTTAGTCTCAGGGACACCAAAGATGACAAACACCAGCAAGACAAAACTCATGGCGGAGTACAGGAACATTACATTGGGAACACCAATCTTTTCTAAAAAAAAAAAAAAAAAAAAATGTGTTCAGGGTCAAAAGTTTGCTAATCTACTTTTAAAGAGGCCCTTCCATTAAAAACAGTGTTTCTGAGGTTTCTGTTGAATATTTTAGCTCCACAGGTGTTCTTACCTTCATAGTGGGTGAAAACAGGTCAACAACTTCTCTTTCCGTTTTAATCTCTCAAACTACGCAGGTGGTGATAAAACCCGAATTCTCCCGAGTTCTAACAGCCTGTATCTGTTTCATCACAACTCCTTTGTTCGTTAGTATTCATCAGCTCCTGCAGTTGAAACCACACCTAGCATGCTGCTGGCTAAAAGCTGTTAGCATAAACACGTAGCAAACAGGAAGAGAGAACGTCTGCTGTTACCATGTGCAGCCGGGCAGGAAACCGTATGCCTTGCTCTAAGGGGTCACTCTCATAGGCTAGTTTGTTAGCCAATCAGAGTCCAGCAAATTTGAATAATGAATATGAACGAGCTGAAACCAGCAGAATTTTGATGTAGACAGATTGAAAGGTCTGTTAATCAGTGTTTCCTGACATTTTTTAGATATAAAATGTTTCATATTACTGGTTAATACTTAAGAAATAACCACAAAGTCCTGAAATTTGTGTGAAATGGACTCTTTAAGACTGTAAAAACCTAGTGGGATTAGGATTGAGGATTACAACTGCCGAGGTAAAATTAGAGAAAACTGACATTAATGAGGAAAACTTATTTAACACCTTCATGGTAAATCTCAACTATATGGTTATTTCCTAGATCGTACCTGAATTTGACTGTATTTTTTTGCTTTCATTTTAATTTGAAAAACCTTCACTGAGATGCTGTTCTGAAGGCTCATAACCAGATCAGGCATCTCTGCTTTCTTCTGTTCTTCCAAGATGATGTCAGGTGTTGCCATGCTGTACCTTTAGAACTACAGTTTGTGGGTTAGAAACATGGGGCTGAAAGTCCCGCCCACTAACCAGTATACAGTCATGGTGGGTTTTTAAAAAGAAGTTTCCATCATCATCACCTGTGGAGTTAAAATATTCAACAGAAACCTCAGAAAAAACGTTTTTAATGAAAGGGCCTGTTAAAGAAACCTGATCTTGATCCAGGATCTCCAGGTAATTATCGACCTATATCCAATTTATCCTTCATCTCAAAAATTCTAGAAAAGATAGTTTCAAACCAGTTATGTGATCATTTACACAGTAATAATCTTTTTGAAGAGTTCCAGTCGGGATTTAGAGCTCATCATAGCACTGAAACAGCACTGGTGAAAGTTTCTAATGATATTCTCATGTCCTCAGACAGTGGACTTGTGTCTGTACTTGTCCTGTTAGATCTCAGTGCTGCATTTGATACTATAGATCATAAGATCCTATTAAATAGGCTTGAATATGATATTGGGATTCAGGGAACTGCATTAAACTGGTTTGAATCATATTTAACTGAAAGATTCCAGTTTGTTCATGTAAATAATGAATCTTCTTCATATACCAGAGTCAGTCATGGAGTTCCTCAGGGTTCAGTGCTCGGACCAATCCTCTTTACTATATATATGTTACCGCTTGGTAAAATTATTAGACAACATGGTATAAAATTCCATTTTTATGCTGATTATACTCAGTTATATCTATCAATTAAGCCTGATGAGACCAACCATCTGCAGAGATTACAAGCGTGTCTTAATGATGTAAAACGTTGGTTGACGTTGAATTTTTTGCTTTTAAAGTCAGACAGGACAGAGGTTGTGACTTTTTGGCCTGAGAATCTTAGGAACAAGTTGTGTAGTCAGTCATCAACGTTGGATGGTATTAATTTGGCCTCCAACAAGAAGGTAAAGAACCTGGGTGTTATCTTTGACAAGGACATGTCCTTTAGTTCTCATATAAAGCGTGTTACCAGGACGACCTACTTCCACCTGCGTAATGTTGCTAAAATTAGGAGCATTTTGAATCCAAGAGATGCAGAAACTTTAGTTCATGTATTTATTACTTCTAGACTTGATTACTGTAATTCATTATTATCAGGATGTTCTAATAGTTCTGTTAAAGACCTCCAGCTGATCCAAAATACTGCTGCCAGAGTTCTGATGAGAGTTAGAAGGAGAGACCATATTTCTCCTGTTTTAGCATCACTTCATTGGCTCCCTGTAAGGTCTAGAATAAAGTTTAAGGTTTTACTTTTGAGGTATAAGGCCTTGAACGACCAAGCTCCAGCTTATATTAAAGATCTTATTGTTCCATATGTTCCTAACAGAACACTTCGCTCTCAGACTGCAGGTCTGCTTGTAGTTCCTAGAATTTCTAAAAGTAGAACAGGAGGAAGAGCTTTTAGTTATCAGGCTCCTCTCCTGTGGAACCAGCTTCCACTTTTTATCCATCAGACACAAACTCTGTTAGCTTGGGTTCTCCTGATCTATCTCTTTAGTTATGCTGCTATAGTCTCAGACTGCTGGAGGACATACTGTCCACATGTCTTCACTCTGCTGTCTCTCTT
>SSNP01000008.1:221491-241147 GCA_006937955.1 Pachypanchax playfairii | reverse complement strand
GTTAAAACGTTGAACTGCGCTTGAATTTGAATCAGGCATTGCTATTGGCTAAGACCTTATTTTCTCTATATGTAATGTCAGCATTTCGCTGTAGCAAGGTGGCGTTTGAACAGCAAGTGTTTACAGCGTTTATCAGAGTTCATTTTAGTGAAATGTTTGTGACGGTGTGAAAAAAAATGGGCCTCTCTGCAACACACATTTACTGTTGTGTGCTCAAGGAGGCACAGCGGCTGCAGGCAGAGTCACACAATATTACTTGAGCTAATCTAAATATCGCTTTCACGTTGGCTAACAACAATGTACCACTAAGAGACAGGCTCCATTCTATGCTGCTAAGCCACCGCAGGGCGAACAATCAGCTCAAATCGATACGGATCAGAGCCCCTCGACTCATCCACAGAAGCAGCTTCCTCCATTTACATCTGTTCCCGCTCTGTGCAACATGTCAATCATAACCCAGCTTGCTACAGCACCCCTCATCCCCTGTTCCCCCCTCCACCCCGTGCATGTGCGCTGGTCCTCCTCTTGAGGCATTTTTTAAAAACGGGAACTGAGTGATCTGGACGGGGTGAATTGCACTTTAATCAGTAAAACTGTTTTGTCAAAATGCTTATAATACTCAAGAGTGAGAACATGAAATTAAAGATGACTCAACTCAGGTCCAGATCAGTTACGCTTAATTTGTGTTCGCCTGCTTGTGTGAAGGGAGAAGAGAAAGAAACAACAACAAAAGGACAGACACTTACTGGGACCCAGGCTGATGGAAAAGGCTGCCACATACACCAGCAGGCTTATCAGTGATGCCCACTTTAGCGAGGAAGACATTTCTACATGAGTCCTTCCTCTTTCCACTCCTGCTACCCTGTTAGCCTCCGTGTCAGTGCTCTGGGCCTCCTCTGGGATCCACTGGCTGGGAATGTGAGTGGAAGAAATGTCACTGCTCTCCAGATCTGTAAAGGTTCGGTTTAAGTCCCACATTATATTTGTGTGGTTTAGTACAGTCTGGCTTTTGCACAGGCTTGTGAGATGAGTGCGGCTCTGCAGAGTCAGAGCTCCAAGTGCGGCCAGCGACATTCCCATTGCAACAGCACCCACACACAGGAAACTCTTGGTTCCCACGCGGTCAACCAGCAACACAGCAGGGATGGTGCCGACTACTTTGACCACTCCGAAACCTGTGGAGGCCAAGGTTGCTGCAGCGTCGCTGTTAAAGCCCACACTGCGGAGGAGAGGCGAAGCGTAGGAGAGGATATTAGGCTGTCCGGTTACCTGCTGGAGGAAGACTAAGGCCATGCCTGTCAGTAGTCGTAAACGCAGGTTAGCTTTGTTACTGAAGAGCTCCCAGAAACTGTGCTCTGATTCCTCTTTGAGTCCAGCTTGAATGCCCCTGAGCTCCACTGCCACGTGCTCCTGAACTCCACCTCGCAGCCTGGCCAGCACCACCCGTGCCTGCTCCATTTTGCCTTGAGCAACAAGAAAACGTGGACTAGGTGGGAGGAAGATGAGTGTGCCCATCTGGAGTAGCGCTGGGGGGATTACAAGTCCAAATGTGTACACCCACCCATGATGCAAAGTGGCGAAGGCGCAACTGCAGCCGAATCCCAGCATTACCCCCACAACTAGCATCAGCTCATACAAGGTGACCAGCAGACCCCTCCTCTCTCTCGGTGCAATCTCTGCAATGTACAAACACGCCGCTGTCCCAGACAGAGACGTTCCCATGCCCACTATTACACGGCCCAGCGTGAGCGCAATGAGTGAGGTCACAGCAATCAGCACAACGGTTCCTCCGACCACAAGTGAGGCACTCAGGAACAAAGAGCGGCGGCGGCCATAGCGGTCCAGAATAGGGCCTCCAACCAGGCAGACAAGGAACGCTCCAAGCAAGTGTGAGCTTACCAGCAGTTCTTGTTCCCTGCAGGAGAGAGAGAGGATGCCACGCAGCTGCAGCAGGACCCCAGAGGTCAGGCCCATTTCATAGCCCAACATCAAGCCACTCAGAGAGGCTGAAACAGCTGCAAGTGCCAGCAACCAGCTGCAGCCTGGAGACACAGAAAAGAATGCATGATCATATTAAAACACAAAATGAGAAATGCTACAGTTTCCATTCACCGACCCCTTTCTTCAGATTCTAAGGTTACCTGACACACTGCCCTTTCACACAGGACGTGTAATGTGCTGTGCTCGCCTCAGGAGTTGAGCTCAAAACACAGGAGAAGGGTGCAAACCTCAAAACTGCACCCTGCACCACGGCATCAAAAATACATTCAGCAAGGAAGAGCAGTGTTTTTGACCTTGGAGAGTGAAGAAGGCTGTCTCTGAAAGAAAATAGCTGAAGTTGACGCAGCAACTCACCAGATGTTTTTTTTTTATTTCCTCTATTAATCCCTCGCAGGGAAATTTGTCTCTGCATTTGACCCATCCTAACCGTAACGGTAAGGAGCAGAGGGTGGCCATCTTGAACAGTGACCGGGGGCAGTTGCGGGGTTCAGTATCTTGCCCAAGGATACTTCAACACGTAGCCTCTTGCCGGGACACGGTATCAAGCTCCGGTTTCTCGATCGGAGGGTGACCTCCTTCCCAACAGAATACGGCCGCCCAAGGATACTGCGACGTAGCTTGCCTCCACCGGGGATCAAACCCGCTATCTTTCAAACAAAGGGCGATTGCCCTTACGTTAGACTACACCGCCCGCCAAATGACATCACACGCTAATTTGCATATTAATGACATAATCCACAGTTAGAACCCTCTACAGGAGATCCTTCCCGTCCACATCTAGAACCCTCTACAGGAGATCCTTCCCGTCCATATCTAGAACCTTCTACAGGAGATCCTTCCCGTCCACATCTAGAACCCTCTACAATGGCTCCCTAAAGAAGAACTGAGCTACAACAACGTTTAATTTTCCTTCTGAGATTAATAAAGTATTTTTGAATTGAACTGAATTTCTGAGCATCTGGGAGGAAGTACGTTCTGAGCGGCTCTAATCTGCAAGAAATATCAGTGACAAAGTTAAACATAAAGTAGCTAAGGCAGGTATGAAATGTTGTTAGATTTGTTATTAGGTGCTTTTTGGAAAAAAGTTGCTTAGGAGTCTAAAAAGTTGCTGTCAACAGTGGCTGGAGGCGAGTCTCACAGGAATAAAACTAGTTTAAACGTCAGACACACACAAAGATCAGTGTGTGATACCTTCAGACTGGATGTGTTAAGGTGACGCCATGTGCCCAAAGCTGAAATATCTGTGACTCTTTAACTTCAGCGTAGCACGCCGGGCGGCACGCCACTCAGCTCAGCCACACAATGTACTGCGGCCGCATACCACACACACAAATGGGATACGTGACAGTGCAAAAGGTAAAACATTCACAGAGAAAATGACAAAGCAATTTCATAATGGACTGTGTGTGTGTGATACACAAGTGGGATAAGAGACCTGAGATAGTGAGGTGACAAACAGAGCGGTGATAAGTGCTCCAGATATGCGCTTTAAACCTTTGAATCCAATAATTGCTGTAATAATCAATCGTTTTCATGTTGTTGCTCGCTATTCAAATGATTCTGATATTCACCTTTTCAGCATTTCATGACTATTTCTTTTAATGTTTCATGTTATTGCAATGAAGCAAATATTCTGAAATAGCCAGGCCAGTTTTGAACCTTTGATTCTTCCCTAAAGATGATAATATCTGATATGTTTCAGCTGCAGGTGTAAAAATAAAAACACATCCAAACATGCTGCTTAGTTAAAGGGGCCATAAAAAATATGTTTGAGTTTTCTGTTTAATATTTTAGCTCCACAGGTTCTTGGTTTCATACTGGGTGTGAAAATTAAATAATAAGTTCTCTTTGTTTTTTCACTTCAAGGAGCTACAGGAATCAGATGAGTTGTAAACCCTTTCATTGTGATGTCACACCGATTTTACTAATTAATATTCATCAGCTCATGCAGTTGAGACCACGCCTGCAAAGTTAGCTCAGCTGTTCAGTGGGGCGGCTGTGGCTCAGTGGTTAGAGCGGTCGTCTCCCAATTGAAAGGTTGTTGAAGTGTCCTTGGGCAAGATACTGAACCCCATGTTGCCCGCCGATTTGCATATCGGGTTGTACAAGTGTTAGCCCCTCCCCTCTCCCCCCGATCTACATATCGGGTTGTACAAGTGTTAGCCCCTCCCCTCTCCCCCCGATCTACATATCGGGTTGTACAAGTGTTAGCCCCTCCCATCTCCCCCCGATCTACATATCGGGTTGTACAAGTGTTAGCCCCTCCCCTCTCCCCCCGATCTACATATCGGGTTGTGTGAATGGGTGAATATAAAACTTATAGTGTGAAAGCGCTTTGAGCCTGAATGACTAGAAAACACTATACAAATACAGGACATTTACCATTTAGTAGCAGACAAGGTGGACTGTCAGCGTTGTTGTGTTACTGCTCCAGATGGACTTACACTATGTACATATTGCCCAGATTTGAAGGACAAATGCTTCAGTTTATTTTTGGAGAGACTCTCAGAACTTATAGTGAACTCAGCAGGGGGGCTCTGCTTTTCTGCATGGCTTCCTGTTAAAATACCGGGGTCTTATCATCAGGCTCCTCCTCCCACTTGTAATCCCCGTCCAAAGGGGTGCTGGTCTAGATAGTTAAGTTATTAGGTTATTAGGTATGTTACTCAGACAGTCATAGCACTATAGCGCAGCGTGGGAGGAGACAGGAAGCCCTGCTCTCATAGGCTAGCTGTTAGCCAATCAGAGTCCAGTGAATTAGCATAATGAATATTAATGAGTTCAGACCCAAATCCAGGTCCATTTACTAGCAGTCAGACTACTCTGAGCTCAAAAGGCTGGAAGTTAGTTTTTACTAATGTTTTTAGATATAAAATATTTCAGATTACAAGTTAATACTTCAGAAATAACCACAAAGACATGAACTTTGAGTTACAGGGCATCATTAATCAATATGAGGAGGATTAGTTAATGTTCTGAAAGTGTCTGCGGATCCACCAAAGGTCAAAGTGAAAGAAAAAACAAAAAGATAAATGATTCTTATTTTCATGTTGTTTGGATCAAAATATGGATTTTGATTCATGAAACACTTCCTGGTCTGACCAGGTTTTATATTATACTGAAGAGGTTTTGTGGTTTAACCTCTTGGTAGAAAACCTGTTTTACTAGAACAAACTAACAACTACTGCAAGAACCTTGAAGAAATCCAGTTTTAAGTCTTCAGCCACTCCTCATTTTTGGTTTGTTTCCAAAGAGCTTGACATTCCTGTAAATTCCTAAAGAATTCTTTGAGTAACATTTATCCGGCCTTCATGAAGGTGTTTTAAAAAGTTTCCTTTCCTGCTTATTTTCTGTCCAGTTTTATTAGCCAAAGATTTGACAGAGCAGCAGCATGTGTTCTTAAATCAGTGAGGACAGATAAAAGAACGAGATGAGACAGACAGAAAACCAAAGACTGTTCCATCTTAGCTCTGATCAGCAAATAAATGTGATGAAAGATTTTTGTTAGTGTGTAAGTACCTGGTCCTTTGGGCGGGGTCAGTCTCTGGGTTTCAGAGGAGTGGTCAACCGAGAGATCCGAGGTCACCTTGTTGGTCTTAGTGTTGGGGTCCATTTTCAACCAACGGGAAACCTGCAGAAAAAATATGATAATCAAGTAAAGCCCCAACACACTTCAGTTATTTTCATTCTTTCACTGCAGACTGAAATTTTTCACTTTATCTAAAGAACTAATTTACATAAAAAAGGAAACATGAAATTCACCATCAAACCCATTTAAACGTTGTGCCTTACTGATCCAAAGTCGTATCTTAATTAACAGATTTGAATCCAGGTTTCTAACTGTGTGAAGGAAACAGTCAAACACAAACACGCATTCTTCTTTTGTTCAATTTCAAAAGCCCATAAATGTCTTACCACAAGCATAACTCTGCCTGAAGAAACAAATCTTTATCCTTTGCCCTCAAAAGGATAAAAATCTGATTAAAATAAACACAGTTACTAATATAAAACCTGTAAATAAAACCATTAGATGTGGTTTACTGAATGTTAGATCTCTTTCATCTAAATCTCTGTTAGTTAATGATCTGATAATTGATCATCATATTGATCTATTTTGTCTTACAGAAACCTGCAGCAGGAGGATCATGTCAGTATTAATGAATCAACTCCTTCTAACTACCTTAATCTTCATGTTCCTCCAGCAACAGGTCGAGGAGGAGGAGTAGCAGCTATTTTCCAGTCAGGTCTATTGATTAGCTCTAGACCAGTTATTAGTTATAATTCTTTAGAATTTATGACCCTCAGTATTTCTCACCCAAATTGGAAATCAGAGGAACCTATTTTACTTGTTGTTGTATATCGTCCACCAGGTGCTTATTCTGAGTTCTTGTCTGAATTTTCAGTCTTTTTATCAGAACTATTATTGAAATCTGATCAAGTCATTATAGTGGGAGATTTCAATATTCATGTTGATGTTGAAAGTGATAGTTTGAATATAGCTTTTAATGATCTTTTGGATTCAGTTGGTTTCTCTCAAAGTGTAAACAAACCAACTCACTACTGTCATCATACTCTTGATCTTGTTCTGACTTATGGCGTAGAGATTGAACAGCTGATAGTGTTTCCTCACAACCCTGTCTTGTCTGATCATTTTTAAATAATAAATATAATAAATAATAAAGTATAATCGTTTATCTTGGAGAGATAGTCTGCTCAAATACAAAAGAGCCCTTCGTAGGGTTAGAACTGAGTATTACTCGTCCCTCATAGAGGAGAACAAGAACAGTCCCAGGTTTCTGTTTAGTACTGTAGCCAGATTAATAAAAAACCCAACTTCTGTTGAACCGTGTATCCCTGTAACCCTCAGTAGTGATGCCTTCATGGAATTCTTTACTAATAAAATAGAGTCAATTAGAGAAAAAATCTATAATGTCCTTCCCACTGTTGTCTCTGGTTCGTTTTCCAGTGAAGCAGTTTTATAATCTGAATCATGTTTAGACAGTTTTAGGTTGCTGTTATTAAACCTTTAAAAGACAGTAGAGTGAAGAAATGTGGACAGTATGTCCTCCGGCAGTCTAAACCTATAGCAGCATAACTAAAGGGATGGATCAGGAGAACCCAAGCTAACCCTGACTATAGGATTGTGTAAAAAGGAAAGTTTTAAGTCTTAAAACTACACAAGGTGTCTGCCTCACGGATAAAAAGTGGAAGCTGGTTCCACAGGAGAGGAGCCTGATAACTAAAAGCTCTTCCTCCCATTCTACTTTTAGAACCTCTAGGAACTACAAGCAGACCTGCAGTCTGAGAGCGAAGTGTTCTGTTAGGAACATATGGAACAATAAGATCTTTAATATAAGCTGGAGCTTGGTCGTTCAAGGCCTTATACGTCAAAAGTAAAACCTTAAACTTTATTCTAGACCTTACAGGGAGCCAATGAAGTGATGCTAAAACAGGAGAAATATGGTCTCTCCTTCTAACTCTCATCAGAACTCTGGCAGCAGTATTTTGGATCAGCTGGAGGTCTTTAACAGAACTTTTAGAACATCCTGATAATAATGAATTACAGTAATCAAGTCTAGAAGTAATAAATGCATGAACTAAAGTTTCTGCATCTCTTTGATTCAAAATGCTCCTAATTTTATCAACATTACGCAGGTGGAAGTAGGTCGTCATGGTAACATGCTTTATATGAGAACTAAAGGACATGTCCTGGTCAAAGATAACACCCAGGTTCTTTACCTTCTTGTTGGAGGCCAAATTAAATGCCATCCAACATTGATGACTGACTACACAACTTGTTCCTAAGATTCTCAGGCCAAAAAGTCACAACCTCTGTCCTGTCTGACTTTAAAAGCAAAAAATTCAACGTCATCCAATGTTTTACATCATTAAGACAAGCTTGTAATCTCTGCAGCTGGTTGGTCTCATCAGGCTTAATTGATAGATATAACTGAGTATCATCAGCATAAAAATGGAATTTTATACCATGTTGTCTAATAATTTTACCAAGCGGTAACATATATATAGTAAAGAGGATTGGTCCAAGCACTGAACCCTGAGGAACTCCATGACCGACTCTGGTATATGAAGAAGATTCATTATTTACATGAACAAACTGGAATCTTTTAGTTAAATATGATTCAAACCAGTTTAATGCAGTTCCCTGAATCCCAATATCATATTCAAGCCTCTTCAATAGGATCTTATGATCTATAGCAGGGGTGGGCAACTCCAGGCCTCGAGGGCCACTATCCTGCACATTTTAGATGTTCCCCTGTTTCACCACACCTGATTCAAATCTGCAACCTCTCAGCAAGTCCTATAGAAGCCTGTTAACGACCTGTTCATCTGCAGCAGGTGTGGTGAAACAGGGGAACATCTAAAATGTGCAGGATAGTGGCCCTCGAGGCCTGGAGTTGCCCATCCCTGATCTATAGTATCAAATGCAGCACTGAGATCTAACAGGACAAGTACAGACACAAGTCCACTGTCTGAGGACATGAGAATATCATTAGAAACTTTCACCAGTGCTGTTTCAGTGCTATGATGAGCTCTAAATCCTGACTGGAACTCTTCAAAAAGATTATTACTGTGTAAATGATCACATAACTGGTTTGAAACTATATTTTCTAGAATTTTTGAGATGAAGGGTAAATTGGATATAGGTCGATAATTACCTGGAGATCCTGGATCAAGATCAGGTTTCTTAAAGGAACTTAAGGCAGCTTTACAAAATCTGACTCAGTGCTGCCGCGACAGGCGCTGTGGCTAACTGCAGCCACCAGCCAAGCCGGCACGGGAGCGCGCACAGACACTTTACAGACTGTTCGTCTTCACAGCACTGCACCGGGGAGGCTAACATACTTCACGTCAGGTCTCTCCACTCTGTTATTTGATTTGATCTCATCATTTTCATACTGTATCAGGCTCTAAACACGACCTATAATGTTTTCTCACCTGGTCACAAGGAAATGAGCCATGTCAGCATCCGTTTTCACTCCCAAATGCAGCTGAAGTTCCCTCCATGAACCGAATGCATATCCAATATTTATGCGGGTGCCTGCCCGGCTTCGGTCATATTTTTTTAGACTCACGAGATGCCGCTGATAACGTCTTTTTTGCCATCTAACACTTGTTCAAACTGTACAAGTAATTTACCTGATGACTATATTCATGCTATTTGGTTCTGTCCACCTGTTCAAACATTCTGGTGTCAGATATGTGAAGACTTGTCATTGTGTCTGAATTGTAACATTCCTGCTGCACCATCGGTCTGCTTACTGGGTGACTTACAGGATGCTGGTATAGAAATAAACACAGTTCACCTGGTTCTTACTACCTGTTGCATTGCCAAGAAGACAATCCTCGTGAACTAGAAAAATAAAAATAATTTAAGCATTCATCAGTATAAGGATCTCTTGATGGATCATATCAATTTTGAGACAGCCTCTGCCCTTAATACAGATCAATCACTTTGGGCTCCTCTGATCAGCTCCATCACTTGATAGAGGCCTGGGTTGTGTCTACTGGCTCTTGTTGCGGATCTGGGGGCTGCCGGGGCCTGGGGTCTGTCTTCTATGGTCCTGGGCAGTCTGTCTCTTGACTCGGACTCCGTCTGTCTTGTTGGCTACTGGGTTTGTGGGCCGGTGCATGGTTTGGTGCCGGGCTTTGGGTTAGGGGCCTCTGATGTGTTGGGGGTTCTGGAGCGTCAGGAGTGTGTGGAGGGGCTGGCTCTGCGGGGTGTGGGAGTGGGGGGGAGCTGCGGGGGGATGAGAAAAAAGCTAATCTTAAATGCAAAATCTGGCATTTGTTTTAATTTTTTGCAACGCCAGAAATCCCAGAAGTTTTATTCTGGGCTAAAATGTGAAAACAAGAAACAAGAAAGTTACACTTGAGCCCTTCATGTGTGATGTGTCGACTCCCCCTGAATAACACAAACATGTCAGTGTTTTCACTGTTTTCAAAGTGCATGCGCATCGTGCCAGTGTTGGGAACTCTAATTACTTTTTCATGAAATGTGTATAGACTGTGCCATTGTGCAGGACAAGTGTGTCTCTAGATGTTCAGGTTGCATAAACTATCATTAGCTACATTTACATGGGCGCATTTAATCGGAATAAACGCCCAATCGGAACAAAAAGACGTCATGTAAACATGTCAATCAGATTGTTTTGATCCAATGCAGCCTGATCAGAATGAAATTTACTTCCGATTGAGAGGGGTGGTTTTGTCCGATCTTCATTCGGATAGACGTGCATGTATACACCCATTCGGAAAGAAAGGGTGAAAAAAGCCCACTGCGCATGCGTACAACTTCAGCGTGACGTCTTTCCGCTTTCGCAGACCCAAGTAGAAAACATGGCGGGAGGTAAACAGAAGTGGTCTGCTGGTGCAGTCATCCTGTCATCCTGCTCTCCTCTCCTGTGGCGGAGGAGCAGTAGTAATATGTATTCAGTCTCTAGCTTGGTTAATGCGACCAGTAAAAACCCAAACATAAAGGTAATCACCCGCAGAAGGTCCATATTGGGGAAAACGTGAGTCAGCTCGAGCACACGATGGGGCGGGAAAGACGTGCAGAAAGGACGGAGTTTGTTTACTTTTTTTTCTTCCCCCGGAAAGACAACTCGCTGTACGCATGCTCAACTCATTTAATCTGATTGAGTGCTTGGTGCATGTGTACTCATGGCATGATCAGATCATTTCAGTTAGTGTCCATGTAAACAGGGATTTGGGAATTCCGATCGACCAAGATTTTAATCAGATTGGGGAAATTTGGCGCATGTAAACGTAGCTACTGTGAGAATTGAGTTTCTTCACACCTGACGAACCGTGACAACAGAAACTCAGAACATACGTTAACATAGTTATTTCACTGTTTATTTATCATAACAGCTGGTCTTTAGGCCTGTTACTATGGCAACGCGTTACAACGAGCCGCACTTCTTGTGAAAAACTTACCTGACCGTAGTGACCGTGGTATAAGCGAGATAATGTCCAATGGTGTCTAGCATCAGAAACTAATGGAGGACGTGGAGGGGTGAAATGCCGTTTTGTTTCTCCCGACTGACAATCCACAACACTTCAACCAGTTTAAGCTACACACTGAAATGCTCTCTGCTAAACACAAAAGCACCGGGAACATGTTTCTGCGTAACGGTAAAATTAACTCTGTCAATGAAGTTGCAGCAGGCACTGCAAACTGGCTTTTACATTTTGTTAACGCAGAAGTACTCCATGGTTTCCGGTTCCGCCAAAGGGGACAAAGCTTTTTTTTGTCTTTTTAAGTTTACGTGCAAAGAGCTGGGGTTTTTGTATTTCTTAAATTGTACGTTTACATTTGGCTTTCAAAAACTGAAAAACCAAAAAACTAAACGGTTTATTAGTTTTTATGATTTTATTTTGAAATGGAAAAACCAAAGAACAAACCATACACGGATTCCTTCTCGACTTTTCGTTTTTCAAATTTGGTTTTAAAACAATTATTAATGATTATTTGTTTTTTTCTGATTTTATTTTGAAACAGAAAAAAAACAAAGAACGAATGGATTCTTTTAGATTGTCCTCTGACATGATGTAAATAAAAAGGGAACTCCAGTCAATGAGCCAAAAAAGCTAACTGTTAGATGTTTCCGTAAAGCAGGAAAAGAACTGCCTATTCACGGCCATGACCCGATTCACTGAAGTTGCTCAGCGTAGTGTAGAGGCATCAGAGGAGCACAGAGTGATGTCTAATATGAAGCTAAAGATGTTTTTCAGTTAGTATCCACTTAGACAACTTTCAAAACTGTATTTTGTACTACATTAAGACTGCAGACTGACTCAGGTCCATGTTTTCCGTTTTTAAAGAGGCCCTTCCATTAAAAACAGTGTTTCTGAGGTTTCTGTTGAATATTTTAGCTCCACAGGTGTTCTTACCTTCATAGTGGGTGTGAAAACAGGTCAACAACTTCTCTTTCAGTTTTAATCTCTCAAACTACGCAGGTGGTGATAAAACCCGAGTTCTCCCGATTCCGAACAGCCGGTATCTGTTTCATCACAACTCCTTTGTTTGTTAGTATTCATCAGCTCCTGCAGTTGAAACCACGCCTAGCATGCTGCTAGCTAAAAGCTGTTAGCATAACGCCTAGCATGCTGCTGGCTAAAAGCTGTTAGCATAAGATGTAGCAAACAGGAAGAGAGAACGCCTGATGTTGCCATGCGCAGCGGGGCACGAAACAGTATACCTTGCGGCTAGTTTGTTAGCCAGTCTGAGTCCAGCAAATTTGAATAATTAATATGAACGAGCTGCTGCCCGAAGCCTGACGGAACCAGACGAATTTTGATCAGTGTTGCCAACTTAGCGACTTTGTCGCCATTTCCAACGACTTTTTAGACCCCTTTAACGACTTTTTTTCAAAAAGCCATTTCTGACCTCCCTCAGCTACTTTCACTAAACTCTGTTGCCGACTTTATACCTGCAGATTAGAGATGTATCTGGAGCGACAGGACCGTCCTGTCAGCAGCTGGCTGGCAGCAGGCACATTGGAACTCAGTTGGCAACACTGATTTTTATGCAGACAGATTGAAAGGTCTGTTAATAAGTGTTTCCTGACGTTTTCTATATATAAAATGTTTCATATAAGAAATAAGCACAAAGTCAAGAAATTTGTATGTTTTTCAGTTTTTAAGACTACAGACTGACTCAGGTCCAGGTTTCTGTTGTTGTCCCCGATGTAATCCAGGACCGGACCTGGTGCTTTGGAGTTCAGAGTCTACAACATGCTGCTAGTTCCAAAAACAAAACAAGTTCAGCTGAAGTTTCTGCTTTAACAGACTCAATGTGTTTAAGTTGTTTCACCGTCTCTCGGTTGTCATGACAGCTGTTCGGATTGTTCTTACCTGTCGACCCGGTTCAGAATCAGTCGGTTTAAACTCGTATTATNCAGACGAATTTTGATCAGTGTTGCCAACTTAGCGACTTTGTCGCCATTTCCAACGACTTTTTAGACCCCTTTAACGACTTTTTTTCAAAAAGCCATTTCTGACCTCCCTCAGCTACTTTCACTAAACTCTGTTGCCGACTTTATACCTGCAGATTAGAGATGTATCTGGAGCGACAGGACCGTCCTGTCAGCAGCTGGCTGGCAGCAGGCAGACAGCGTCGCGCATGGCTGGATTCGCACCACCTGTGGTGCATTCAAGGAACATTGGAACTCAGTTGGCAACACTGATTTTTATGCACACAGATTGAAAGGTCTGTTAATAAGTGTTTCCTGACGTTTTCTATATATAAAATGTTTCATATAAGAAATAAGCACAAAGTCAAGAAATTTGTATGTTTTTCAGTTTTTAAGACTACAGACTGACTCAGGTCCAGGTTTCTGTTGTTGTCCCCGATGTAATCCAGGACCGGACCTGGTGCTTTGGAGTTCAGAGTCTACAACATGCTGCTAGTTCCAAAAACAAAACAAGTTCAGCTGAAGTTTCTGCTTTAACAGACTCAATGTGTTTAAGTTGTTTCACCGTCTCTCGGTTGTCATGACAGCTGTTCGGATTGTTCTTACCTGTCGACCCGGTTCAGAATCAGTCGGTTTAAACTCGTATTATTTGGTCCATTCACTTTAATCTCTGCGGTTCTCCTCAGTTTTCTTCTCTGTTAAACTTTAGTAGGACTCGTGTTCATCTTGTTATGGTGAGGTATTTGCTTAACTCCGCCTTTTTCCGTATTCGCTAACCAATAGGAGGTGTAGGTTTTCCCTACCGGAATTCTTATTGGTCCGAGCGTGTCTCGGTTCTGACCCTGATAGAAAATCGTGTTTGAGAAGAAAACAGAACAGTTTAGAGCCTAAAAGGACCGAGTCAGTGATTAAAAAGTTTGAGAGTGGACAAATGGACGACCAGTTCCTCTAAGAATGAGCATATGTGACTATCTGCTGTCTGTATTAATCTTTGCTGCTGTAATTGCAACTTTTTTGTGACTGATCATTAGCTAAGTAACTGCCAATAAAATTCACCTGTAACAACACAACTTTTCCACCCATTCTGCCAGTGAAAACAAACAGATTTACCACCTGCTGTTTTGCAGGATTCCAATGTCCTGCTTATGCAACAGCTCTGGGACTGAGAGCTGTCACACCTGCCCTGTTGCCTCACACATGACAGAATGTGGCCTTTGACATGCCTCTGTTTGCATTCTGCCTGCTCTTACTAAGATGCATATGGATCTTTTGACCCTCAAGAACTGCAGACTCTTCTGTCTGTAGACGGAATCATTTTGATTGTTGGATTTGTGCCATAAAAAAGCTGATTCTGTAACATAACTTTTTTAGAAAGGTGCTTTATTTGTAAAATGTACTAAACGCACTTACAAAACAAACTTATATTTTTTGTTTATGTTATATAAACAACTCAATCATATAAAAAAAAACAATGTGCAAAATTCAGTTTATGTGTTGAGGTGAATTTCATCCAGAGAATTGTGTGATGTTACATATCCAGACTCCCAGGCCAGTTCAACTGGTTCAACCTGCTAAAACAGGCCAGCTGTCCTCATTTGAATACTGAGTCTTTTCAGTGATTGAGGAACAGCCAGTCACCAAACGCTACAAACAAAATGTTGCTTTACATTTGATTGTTTGTTCCTCAACTCTTTCTCAAACAAGTGAAACATCAACTTGTTCACTTCTGCTCAAACAGGCCACGTTGCATAAAGTTTTCCATCCCAAGTCAGAGTACAGCGAGTCACGGAAGTATTTTGCCCAGAGAACTTAGTCATGGTGTCCGAACTCTGCTGTCAGCAGGATAATCATAAATCAGCAACAGTTAGTGTGAAGAATTTGCACATGCAGCAAGCAAAAGTTCTGTTCCAGCAGAATGATTATCAGATCTGATATTCTGAGATTTAATTAACTTGTTTTACCATCAGGTTTTTCAGGGCAGAGAGAGAGAGTTCATTCACACATCACAGATATCTGCCCAGATCTGTTCCTCAACTGAAGCATGACAGATTTATAACCCTATAAAAGGATAATAGGAATTCATAAAGTTACACAAATATTAATGTTCACATCTTAAACATGAGAGGTATGAATATAAATTATTTTATTTATTAACACGTTTTGCAGTGTGACAGGTTAAAACCTTTTAAATAATGTTTTTATTTTTAAGGAAGTTTCAGATCAACATGTGCTTCTTCAGTAATTTCAATAGCAACATTCTTCCATTAGGTGGTACTTCTATAGTAAGGTTGGGTTTTAGATAAAATCTGTGTCTTCTGATGTTTGTCAGCAGTTTTAACCATCAGGTATATCAGACGTGTGTCCATGTGGACTCATCAGTTTCAGAGGACTCATGACATGGCTGACAGGTACCATGTGATTAGAAAGACAGCAGCTTCTGTGGGATTGAGATTCACCCTGAGATGCTGAAGGCTCTGTATGTTGTGGGGCTGTCATGGAAGACACACCTCTACAATGTCCCATGGAGGACCGTCCAGGACAACACCTGTGGAGTGGCAGACTGGGGTTGTGGTCCAACTATAGGGGATCACATTTGTCAGCCTCCAGGGACAGTTTACTCCCAGGTTTTGGAAAGAAGGCACCAACCGACTGACCTCAGATTTCGAAGGAGCAGAGTGGCTTTCGTCCTGGTCGTGGAACATCTGACCAGATCTTTACCCTCATGGAGTTGCTGTTGTCACCGATCCTGTTTGTGGTGTTCATAGACAGGATCTCAAGGTGTAGCTGTGGAGAGGAAGGGGTCTGATTTGGGAACCTCAGGATCTCATCTCTGCTTTTTGATGATGTGGTTCAGTTGGTGTCTTTGAGCCATGACCTTCACTGTGCACAGAGATGGTTTGTAGCTGAATGTGAATCAGCAGGGATGAGCGTCAGCTCCTCAAAGTCTGAGGTCCTGGTTCTCAACAGGAAAAAAGGTGGAATGTTCCTTTAGGTTGGAGGCTAGTCTCTGTCTCAGGGGGAGGAGTTTATGTATCTGACCATCTTGTGATACAGGATGCAGCAGGAGATGGCTCGATGGACTGGAGCTTCATCCTCAGTGATGAAGATGCTGATGAAGACGCATCTGTTGTAGTGAAGAAGGAGCTGAAAGGTAAGGCTCTGGATTTACTGGTCTGTCTACATTCTGACCCTCATCTGGTCATGAGATCTGGATCCTGATTGAAAGAACCTGATCCTGGATACAAGCAACTGAAATGATCTTCCTCTATAGGGGCGGGGTCTGTCTTATAGATAAGGGGAGGAGCTTCATCATCTGGGAGGAGCTTAAAGTAGAGCTGCTGCTCCTCCACATCTGTGGATCTTCCAGGATAGGCCGGAGACAGTCTCTGGTGTGAAGGAGGTCTGGGTTTGTCTCCTGAACCTGCTGCCTTGTGACCCGACATTAGATAAGCAGAAGAAGAAGATGGATGGATATATTTAAAATATTTTAATAAGGTCCAAGATGAGGCATCAAATAAAATCTAACACGATATCCATCCATCCATGCATCCATCCATCCATCCATCCATCCATCCATCCATCCATCCATCATCCATCCATCCATCCATCCATCCATCCATCATCCATCCATCCATCCATCCATCCATCCATCCATCCATCATCCATCCATCCATCCATCCATCCATCCATCCATCCATCCATCCATCCATCATCCATCCATCCATCCATCCATCCATCCATCCATCCATCCATCCATCCATCCATCCATCCATCCATCCATCCATCCATCCATCCATCATCCATCCATCCATCCATCCATCCATCCATCCATCTGGGTTTATCATCACTTTCTCTAGCCCTGCTTGACAATTTACACCCGCTGTGCGCCGGCAGACAGCGCTTGGTCTGGTCCGACGGTTGTGTATGTGTGTGCGTTCCGGTAACTTTTGATTTACAAATTAAGCCCTGGCAACAAGGATGTGTGATTAAAACCACAGAAGCAAAGGATGGATTAGTTCATCAAGCCAAATTTCAACTGAGGAGAGTGAGAAAAAACATAATACAGCAAAGCCCTTGATAACTGAATGCCCAGCACAAAAACTGTTGGTTCTTTTAGAGAGTGACTAACTCAAGTTTATAGGGTTTTTTTTTATCTTTGATGCACATCATGTGTTCTAGAAGTTGTGTATGAATGTATGTGTAACCTATATCAACTGAACTAGATTAATCTAAATGATACACATCCCCAGGAATCTAAGTTCTGAAGGAAGAATGAAGGTGTAATAAATACAGTTTGTGGTAAGAAAAAGTTAACAAAACCAGAATTTATTGAACAAACTTAGTAAAACATCATCATCAAACTATTTTGGCTCACCCCTGTAGGCTACATTTCAGTTCACAATAAAAAAAAATAAAACACCCCAAAATGAGTGGTCTTGCAAAACAAAAAAAGAAAGAAGAAACTTGGAGCTCCAAAAAAATATCTGTATCTACCCGGGTAGTGTGATTGTTCTGGTTTGTCCTTATTGTGCACAAAATCTTAGCTTAATTACTGCTGATGAGGGCCAGGTCTTCCCGAGATGAGGTGGTGGGGCATCCAGCACGTCCTTGGCTCGTGAACCCAGCAAATCCAGCCTCTTTCCGAAACAATCCCGAATAAATCACATCAACAAAAACCAACCGGAGAACAAGACGAATAAAATACTTGGTAATTTCTTCTCTCCAGAACCTGCACAATGCGCTTCAACTCCCAGAACAGTTAATAATCCAGCAACACCACGTGTCTACATGTAATCTATTTTACACGTGCTGTCAGAGCGTTTCACAAGATGGCGGTGCGTATCTACAAGAACCTACGGCGCCCTCTGCTGACCGCACCGGGTACTGCTCAGTTTAGACAAAGTTTAAAGCCCGTGTAAAGTAACAACAAATGTGTGTTCTGAGTTTGTCACTGCACAGGAATATTAGTTATTAGTCATCCAGCCAAATTTGAATGATTAAAAACAATGCGAAGAATATGAAATTTGGTTACAAAATAATGAGACGCTGGGGGCGTGTCCGCTGCAGGCGCTGAAACCTGTCTGTTTCATCCTCTAGCAGCACCTCCTTCTCTTCCCCACATCACTGCATTTCCTCCGTTTCTGAGTTCCGGCTGGTTCGTTAAGTTTGAGGTTCTACCCACATGTAAAACTGCTTTTGCATCGCTGCTTTTTGAGGAGTTGAAATATTTCCACACAACCGCAATGCTTCAGACTTGTTGATGAGTGAAGGAGCGGAATGTGCTGCTACGCCATTCTGAGCTTTGTTTAGCATATGAAGGCAGCAGGTGGCAGAAGTAGCTCCTACCTATCATGCTGGTTTAGTTACTGTCTACTGTGTGGCTCCTCTGCACAAAATCCACCCAAAGCTTTTTCAGACGGTCATCCCTCGGATGAAGGAGCGGGAAAACCACTGAAGCTACCGCACTGTACGGTTTTATATGACGAGAGCAGCAGGGGGCGGGGTTATCCTGAAGGGCAGCCGCGTGTCGTCACTTTTAGACCCGCCCATAAAATCCTGAAACAGAAAACTCTTGAAACGCAACTTGAAGGCTAGCTCCACAATTCAGTTTTTAATTGTTGGGAGGTTTTTCACATGTTTAGAACAACATTTATTATGTTTATAATGTGGTTAGAAGAAAATAGAAGAATTCCCTTTACACGGTCTTTAAAGAAACACACACAAAATAATGAGTTGAACTTGGCGGGTCACATCCTCCCCCCCTAAACTGGCATGCATCCTTGCATGTCGTGCACAACACCATTTTAAATCGTTAGAGAGTTAATATTTACAGGTTCAAAGGTAAAATTCTCGGATAAGGCTTGGTCTAACCCCATCAAGATAGAATGCATTACAGTCATTATTGGACTCCTCAAGGATGGGTAAGTGAGCTTTTTTGGAGCCACTCGTTCTCTAGTAGACCTTCTCAATCCTGTTTCATTGTTAAAGTCTCTTGGATGTGGTTGCTCATTTCCATTTCAATCATATTTTGTTTTTCATTGGTAGAACCACTGTGGTCACTTTGAATATCAACAGCAGGGTCTGGCAGATGTGTGATTTTGTGAACTGGAGTCTGCTCGGTTTGTTCAACCTCCTGAGGTGACGCAGGCTGAAACGCTGTAGCGTCAGGATTCAATGGAGATGAAGTTAAACATTCATTTCCTGACTCTTCAAATGTTTCTTGGAAATTGGTGATTTCTGTTGCAGTGTCTCCTTGATCATTGTTTGTCTGAGCTGTCTCGTTCTGTTCATTGTGTGTCTGTACATCCCTTGTCACTTGTGATGGTTGGTCAAATTGAATTCCATCCTCAAGGTCGAGTAAGTCCATTTCATCCTGAATAGTGACATCATCAGTTTGTTTTGGTTCTCTTTGCAGTGGTTTTGTATTTACACTCACCGGCCACTTTATTAGGTACACCTGTCCAACTGCTCGTTAACACTTAATTTCTAATCAGCCAATCACATGGCGGCAACTCAGTGCATTTAGGCATGTACACATGGTCAAGACAATCTCCTGCAGTTCAAACCGAGCATCAGTATGGGGAAGAAAGGTGATTTGAGTGACTTTGAACGTGGCATGGTTGTTGGTGCCAGAATGGCTGGTCTGAGTATTTCAGAAACTGCTGATCTACTGGGATTTTCACGCACAACCATCTCTAGGGTTTACAGAGAATGGTCC
>SSNP01000008.1:176638-218702 GCA_006937955.1 Pachypanchax playfairii | reverse complement strand
AAAAAAAAATCCAGAAAATCACATTGTCTGATTTTTAAAGAATTTATTTGCAAATTATGGTGGAAAATAAGTATTTGGTCAATAACAAAAGTTAATCTCAATACTTTGTTATATAGCCTTTGTTGGCAATGACAGAGGTCAAACGTTTTCTGTAAGTCTTCACAAGGTTTTCACACACTGTTGCTGGTATTTTGGCCCATTCCTCCATGCAGATCTCCTCTAGAGCAGTGATGTTTTGGGGCTGACGCTGGGCAACACGGACTTTCAACTCCCTCCAGAGATTTTCTATGGGGTTGAGATCTGGAGACTGGCTAGGCCACTCCAGGACCTTGAAATGCTTCTTACGAAGCCACTCCTTCGTTGCCCGGGCGGTGTGTTTGGGATCATTGTCATGCTGAAAGACCCAGCCACGTCTCATTTTCAATGCCCTTGCTGATGGAAGGAGGTTTTCACTCAAAATCTTACGATACATGGCCCCATTCATTCTTTCCTTTACACGGATCAGTCGTCCTGGTCCCCTTGCAGAAAAACAGCCCCAAAGCATGATGTTTCCACCCCCATGCTTTACAGTAGGTATGGTGTTCTTTGGATCCAACTCAGCATTCTTTCCCCTCCAAACACGACAAGTTGAGTTTCTACCAAAAAGTTCTATTTTGGTTTCATCTGACCATATGATGTTCTCCCAATCCTCTTCTGGATCATCCAAATGCTCTCTAGCAAACCGCAGACGGGCCTGGACGTGTCCTGGCTTCAGCAGGGGGACACGTCTGGCACTGCAGGATTTGAGTCCCTGGCGGCGTAGTGTGTTACTGATGGTAGCCTTTGTTACTTTGGTCCCAGCTCTCTGCAGGTCATTCACTAGGTCCCTCCGTGTGGTTCTGGGATTTTTGCTCACCGTTCTTGTGATCATTTTGACCCCACGGGGTGAGATCTTGCGTGGAGCCCCAGATCGAGGGAGATTATCAGTGGTCTTGTATGTCTTCCATTTTCTAATAATTGCTCCCACAGTTGATTTCTTCACACCAAGCTGCTTACCTATTGCAGATTCAGTCTTCCCAGCCTGGTGAAGGTCTACAATTTTGTTTCTGGTGTCCTTTGACAGCTCTTTGGTCTTGGCCATAGTGGAGTTTGGAGCGTGACTGTTTGAGGTTGTGGACAGGTGTCTTTTATACTGATAACGAGTTCACACAGGTGCCATTAATACAGGTAACGAGTGGAGGACCGAGGAGCCTCTTAAAGAAGTTACAGGTCTGTGAAAGCCAGAAATCTTACTTGTTTGTAGGTGACCAAATACTTATTTTCCACCATAATTTGCAAATAAATTCTTTAAAAATCAGACAATGTGATTTTCTGGATTTTTTTTCCTCATTTTGTCTCTCATAGTTGAGGTATACCTATGATGAAAATTACAGGCCTCTCTGATCTTTTTAAGTGGGAGAACTTACACAATTGGTGGCTGACTAAATACTTTTTTGCCCCACTGTAAACAGAAACGAGCTAAAATTCAGCTGCCGTGATGTTTTTAGTTCCATTTTCCCAATAACAGTTTAACAGCTAACAGTGTGATTTTCCGTCTCTTCTGTATCTTTAAACCACTTTCCAAGCTAATGATGAGGACAAATCTCTTATCCAAATAAATCCCTTCCAGATTATTGTGTATTGCCAATAATGTGAGTCATATAAAGGACTAACAACTTGGATGACACAGTTGTTGCATAAGGCTGCTGACGTATTGAGGAGGTCAATTTTTCACGAATCTGGGACAACGGTCAGTAGTTCAAGTCACTTCCAATAAAAGGTAGTAAACATTTATCAACTTGGCCTTTGATCCTTATTGGTTAACCAAGTCACTCAACAAGTCACTTAACATAATACTTCAATATCTTCATTTTCTGGAAGTGCTTGTTATAATAAAACTTACCATGACGCATGGTGAGCAATTTTCAGCCTGACATAATATTCAAAGAAAGAACGTTTTACAGCGAACAAATCACTTGTGAACAGTTTATAATGTGTAAAGTTAAACTTTTATTGCAAACCAAACATGGTCACATAAACAATTTTACAATTTACAGTACATTGACAAGGAAATGTTACATATACATATTTTAGGCATACCATTAGTCATCTTCTTGTTTAATATACATTAAAACTAGTACACGTAACTCCAAACAGACAAGAAACTTAAATACCGTCAAACTGCATTACAGCAATATTAAAGTGGAATGTTCAGTCTGCAGCCAGGCCGCCGTTACATCAGCATGAGGCAATTGGAAGACTATGAGGGGGACACAGTTTGCAAACAAAACTCATAGAAATAGTTCTCACCGCACGCGTCTCATCACCACCCAGCAGTGCTCTGTCCATTTTGAACATGAATGTGCAAATGCAGATATGAAACATTGTTTGAGTCCCTGCACGTGTCACAGGTGCACGTGTCACAGGTGCAGTACAGCCTCACATTACTTAGTATTAAAGTATTAAATAAAACTTAACACAACAGCTTTTTATATCAAGTGAATAAAACTAACGTGACTGTTAAAAACCCAAATGATCAATGAACGGGTCATAAATAAAACAGACAAAGGCACCTCAGCACCCCCCCCCCTCCCCCCCCCATAACATTCAGCTTCTCCTGACTCCCTTTTCATAACACTAAAGAAATTACAGGAGCAAAAAAATAAAAGCACCAAAACAAAAAACCCTGCCATCTCCACGTTACTTGTTCAGACTCAGCAGGTCCCAGTCGGTGGCGGACATGGAAGAGGCTTCGCTACATGAAGGAAAGTGACTATTTCCAGCTTTTGGATGAAAGGTGAACATTTTCATGTGACCTTGTGACTCCAGGGTGGAAGATTGTTGGTAGAACAAGGTCAAGTTGAGGAGCCCAAATAGTTGTCTATAAGAGCAGGATCCTCTTCATACAGAATGCATTCAAGAGTCTGAGAGGACATGGCAAGTACATATGTAGGAGGAAATTCTTGCAGGGTTTGGTTTGGGGGAGAAAACTCCATTGCTTTAATGAGAAATGATGGGTCAAGGGACACGATGCAAGTCCACAAACACAGCGAGTCTCTGTCCAGTGAACGAACACTAGCGTCCACACTGAGTGTCTGTGTTTAGGTCCTAAAGGTAGGAGTCCATGGATGGGGCGTAGGAAAAGCCAACAAAGGCCTCGGCTGCCTCTTTAATGCTGGCAGTGACTAGTGCACAGTCCGGAGAGCAGCCGATGGAGCTGGGAACCGGCTCATCCGTGAACTCTGGATCAAAGTGTCGCAGGTCATTGGGTCCCGTCTACAAAAGGAATGAAGACAGAGATTCGTCATGCTTTACTGTACAGCACCATTATCGGACAAGCTATTCACAGTCAGGCTGTTCCATGTGTTTGATGCACTTATATTAGACACAAATAAGCGAGTAAGGGGAAGTGAGGGACTTTCGGCCGGTGGAGGAGAACATTAAACATTAAAAATGAAACTTACCACGTTGGGATTAAAGGGAGGAGTTATCCTCTTAGCATTGAGCTCATCCCAGTTAATTGGAGAAAAGAATATGTGGTTCTTAACTTCAACCTGGGGAAAACACAAATAAAAAAAAATGAAAGGTTGTCTCTTCATGTGCATGTGCACAAAGGCAGCTGCATAAAGACTTACAAAGTCCTCTGTGCAGCCAAGTCGCTTGGTTCGGTCTTTTTGTAGCAGACCCTCCAGCAGGTGTCTGGCTGAGTTGGAAATGTTGGGTTTTAGCTGCAGGGGCTTGTTCAGGATGTTATCATACATCTCTGCTGTGTTCCGGCTGTAGAACGGAGGCTGTCGAGCAACAAGAAGTAACTCATTACAAACCTGAAAATCAGAAAAGATTTCTCAGGTGAATGTTTTAATAAAGACGTGCTGCGTACCAGCCCATACAGCATCTCATAGAGAACAGCTCCCAGGCACCACCAGTCTACTGTCCTGTCATACGGCTGCTTGTGTAGAACCTCAGGAGCCAAATACTGTGGAGAGAGAGAAAATAGCTTCTTATTTTCCATAAAATACCCAAAAGTCTCAAAAAGGGTGCATCTAAATCTTTCCTTCTTACCTCTGGTGTACCGCAGAAAGTTGACGTAGTCCCATTAGGTTCAATGTTCTCCTTACAGAGCCCGAAATCTGTGAGGACAATGTGTCCCTGTGAGTCCAGCAGTATGTTCTCTGGCTTCAGGTCTCTGTAGACGATGTTGAGGGAGTGCAGGTAACCCAGTGCGCTGGCGATTTCTGCAGCATAAAACCTGGCTCTGGGTTCAAGGAAGCAGCGTTCCCTCTGCAGGTGGTAGAATAACTGCAATACAGAGAAATTCAAAAGGAAAAAGCACCATTAACAGTCTGCTGCTTTAAGGCAAGTCAACTTTATTTATACATCACTTTACAACATAAAGACAAAATACACCCAACAAATTCCAAGATAATACATGACACCAGGAATACCACAGAATTACTAGAATAAATACATTACATGTTACAACTACATTAAAACAAAATAAAATTTATTGTCTAGCGATTTAAATTTAAAATCTCTATAATTCAAAATTATGGTGTCAAAAGAAGAAGACTGAAAAAGAGTTGAGTGGAAACTGGATGAGAGGAAATAAGAAGACCTGAAAGTTTTCAGAGGAACAGAAAGATGAAACACGGGTGAAAGGTGGAGAGAAAGAGAAGATGAAGTCCATATTTGATAAGATCGTCTCTGTTTGTGCAACAATTACAGGAAATGACCCCAATTAGACACACAAAGTCTCAATGATGCTGCTAATTTTGGCTCCCTAAGTTTCTCCTGCTGTCAACCCCCCCCCATGATTTCCTGTTTCCTTTAGGTAAAAATAAAAGATGAGAACCACAGTTTCTATTCTACCCGAGTTCTAACGGCCTGTATCTGTTTCATCACAACTCTTTTGTTCGTTAGTATTCATCAGCTCCTCTAGTTGAAACCACGCCTAGCATGCTGCTGGCTAAAAGCTGTTAGCATAACGCCTAGCCTGCTGCTGGCTAAAAGTTGTTAGCATAAGACGTAGCAAACAGGAAGAGAGAACGTCTCATGTTGCCATGTGCAGCGGGGCAGGAAACAGTATTCTTTGCTCTGATAGGCTAGTTTGTTAGCCAATCAGAGTCCAGCAAATTCAAATAATGAATATGAACGAGCTGCTACTCGAGGCCTGACGGAAGGAGCCGGAACCAGCCGACAGACAGATTGAAAGGTCTGTTAATCCGTGTTTCCTGACGTTTATTTAGATATAAAATGTTTCATATTACTGGTTAATACTTAAGAAATAACCACAAAGTCCTGAAATTTGTGTGAAATGGACTCTTTAAACTTTTATTTTCATTAAGCTTTAACTCCTTTTTGTTCCTTTTCCTTCTCATCCAGTCTCCTTCCAGGTAACAGGTCAGTGAATAACTCACCTCTCCTCCGTTGATGTAGTCCAAGACGAAGTAGAGTTTATCAGCTGTTTGGAACGAGTAGTGCAGGCCCACCAGAAACGGGTGCTTGATATTCTTTAGGAGGACGTTCCTCTCTGACATAATGTGTTTCTCCTAAAAAAGTACAAAGGTTAGAGAAGCTGACACACCATGTGACGCAACTGAACTGTTGTTTGTGTGCGTGTGTGTGCTTAGAGCTGCTTCTGTACCTCCTTCTTCTTCAGAATGGCCTTTTTTTGTAACACCTTGACAGCATAAAACTGGTCATCTGTGCGGTGGCGTGCCAGCAGCACTTTGCCAAAGCTTCCCTTGCCGATAACCTTGAGGAAGTGAAAATCACTGGGTTTGGCCGAGGGATTGGACGAAGGGCCGAGGTTGATCTGTTGGGATGGACTGGGCTGCAGGAAGAACGTGAAACAGATGAATGTTAGTGAAACGTAGAAGGTGTGAGGTTGTGTGTAAACAGAAACATCGATACTTACAGGAGGTGAATGGTTTGTGTTCATGAGCTCAGCTTCTTGTGGAGGACTCAGGTTCAGAATGGACTCGACTTCAGAACTAAAAGAAAACAAAAACTTTAAGAAACAGGAGGAGAGTTGTTCTGTATAATGAATCTGCTGATCTGGGAGTCAAGTTAAGTCACAAAATGTCCCAAGAGGACAAACCACTCGCATTTCAGCTTGTGTTTCCCAATGTTTTGTCCTCCGGTGGAGGCAGAACAATAACATGACTCAGATGTACTCACTGTTTGCAAGCGTAGGAGTTTGTGGCGAGTTTCTGAATGAAGTCGTTCAGACCCATCCTCCTTTGTTTCAGAAAAGCTGCCAAAGCACAAACAAAACAAAAACAGATCAAATTAGTACAGCAGTGTGTGTGTGGTGGAAGGGGGGGGGGTTGTCTGCTCTCAATGAACAGAAATGGTGAAGTACCAGTGAGTAATTCCAGAAGGCCTTTAGTTCTGGAGTAACTAAGGTCCGGTTCTGTCACGGTTTTGATCGTCATGATGAGGTCTGTGGCTCATGTGGACTCATTAACTGCTCTGATCCAGAATAAAACTTTAAACCCTTCAGGTCTCGGTTTATAAAGTCTGGATCAGGGAGGCTCCGCCCACACACACCCTTCGGAGGGCGGGGACTCTTCTGCAAACATTTAAGCTTTAGGTCAATAATGAGGAGGTGATCGACCTTTTCCCGACCAATGAGCGTCCGTTGCGCTGTCATTGCGTCAAAGCCGCACCTTAAAGTGCTTGCGTCAGAAGTTTAGAAAAAAAAATCCCAAACCAACGCAAGCTGGAAGATTTGTTTGCTTGTTTGTGCAATTCCATCCCAGCTGGACTGAACACGGTGTGTGACGAGCGCTACAGTTCGTTTCCACTCAAACATGTAAATAGATGCAGATCCCACTCTGAGGACGTGCATGAAGACATGCTGGGCAGTCCTTGACTTTTAGTAAGATTTGCAGGCCTCAATCAGAACACAGAGCAGACTTCACGTAAAGGCCACAACTAACAGTTTGACAGTCTGTTTCGTCCTGTTGCCATGCACCCCCCCCTCCTCCCACCCCCGCCCGGGAGAGCCCGAGGAGGGGGGCCGGGTGCCAAGAGAAGCCGCTGGTAGTGGAAAAGTACAGACTGAGGAGGTCGTGAAGAACCCTGACCCTCTGTGAAACGGCTCCTCACATATCGACAAGATGTTTCTAAATTTCCGCTCTGCGCTGCGCTTATACGCTGGCGCAAACAGCTGCCTTGCTGGCGCAAACAGCTGCCTTAGACAGTTATATAAGACACCTGGTTCAAGTTGAATCTCAGTGGAATGAGCCCGTGTAAGATGATAGGACCCGTGAATGCCAGATTCCTCTCAACAGGACACGAATCCCCGTGTGTTCTGTCTCCAGGTGAAGACACAGACCTGAGAGACCGGCCGGCACCGTTCAGACTACATCTAACTGTTTTCTCTGACACTTCACAGAGGAACACAAATCCAGCTCCAGACTCTGTTTCTTCCATTAAAGAGAGAAAAAGTTTTCCGAGCAACTTCAGACAGAAAGAAAGAAACAAAAAGTGTCTAAAGCTGAACTTATTTTCACTGACAAGTTTCTCGTGACATTTTGCGCTTTACTTACATGTCAAAACGGACGTTTTGTCTCTCATAAGGACGCTTTCAAATCAGAGGTTGTGGGTTCCTCGGCAGGTAGTTGAACTACAGACTTCGGCGCATTCCTCCTGCTGCACAACATCTCCCAACATTTCTTTCTTTCTTTCTTTTTCCACCCTGTTCAGGGCGGAACGTCCCGCCTCTGTTTCCTTCCATTCCACGGGTTAGTGTTTCACGCATGACTTTTCACAAGGGAGGGGTGGATGGTGCCTTCAAGGACTCTCAGCGAACACAACTTCCGAGCTCACGCTCGGAATTTTGAGACACAGTTTAGTTTGATGATATATTTATATATAAAAAACGCTGTTTCGTTTTATTTCTGCTACAATTTATTGAAACTGATCAGGATAATAAACAGAGAAAATGAATAAAACTATGGCCACACCAACCAAATCCCATTCAGCGTTCTGATCAGTCTTTATTTCACTATAAACTGTTCTGTTTCTTCACAAAATGGGACTAACGTTATAAAGACACAACAAAACATCACTTTTCACTAAAATAAGAAGAAAATATCCTCCCTGTATTTTCTGTCTGTTACCAGCTGAAACGGTTCACAGGATTCACCTGATTTGGCAGCTTTCAAGAACTGCTGCAATAATTATTAACTGTCTTCTGATAAATTGCCATGCCACTATTTTTAATCACCTGTTCAGCCTACACACAGAGTTCATGAAGAAAAGAGGTGAGAGATAAAAGTTCCAAAGCCACGAATAGTTCTAAGGACATTAGAAACAGACATTTTAGTGAACAATGGGTTTTTTGGCAGTAAAGTCTGCTGTGTTCAGGTGTTCAGTGAAAGAACACTGAATATTATCCAAACTGCAGTAATCTGATCTTCTTTTTAAAGGTACAGTATGTAAGAATTTTACAGTGAAATACTCACACAAGAGTTTAATGTCCCACCGATGTTGAAAGTAAAGTCACTTTGTAACAGACCTGGATCTCAGCTGGATGGGTGGTCTAGCCCGGACTGGACTCATTATTTACACGTCCAGACTTCCTGGTTCCATAACGAATCACATATTTATTATTTATTATTATTATTTATTTATTTGGTCAGTTTACAAATCATTTAAGACATTTAAATAAATGAAATCAGGCATGTCAAGTCCATCCATGACCAGGCGCAGGCAAACAGCCTTAGCTTATTACTCCTGCTCTTATCACAATACAATATATTCAGCACGTGAACGGACATTCATTTTCAAAAATAAACACATAACTTGACACTTGTCCACACCAAAATGCACGACCCACTATCAGTTGTCATTCTTCCAAATATTTTTTCAAATTAGTCTTTTTAAAAATACTATTGAACTGAAAAACAGAAGTAGCTTGTTTTAAATCATCAGAAAAAATATTCCATAATTTCACTCCTTTACTCGATAAACAATGTTCTCTTGACGTAGTTCTTACATATGGTCTATTGAATATACAGGTCCCCCTTAAATTATAGTTACTTTCACGCTGAGTGAACATTAATTGCAAAGACTGAGTCATTTTCTTATGTTTAACTTCATACATGAACCTAGCTGTATAGAAATCAACCAACTCGTAGAACTTCAAAATTTTTGATTTTAGGAATAGTGCATTACTAGATGAATCATAAGCTGCATTATTGATCAGTCTTACAGCCTTTTTTTGTAATAGAAAGATTTGATAGGTTCTAGTTTTATATGTATTTCCCCAAATCTCAATACCATATGTTAGATATGGTGAAATGAGAGAACAGTAAAGTAAATATAATGCATTGTTATTTAAAATATATCGCACTTTATATAAAATTGCAATAGTTCTTGATACTTTTTTTTTTGCACATTTTGTATATGTGGTTTCCATGTCATTTTACAATCAATAATCACACCAAGAAATTTTATATAATTTACTCTTTCTATTTCATGTTCATTTATTGTAATCTTAATATCATGAGTAATCTCTTTATTAGTAAATATCATATATTTAGTTTTGCTTAAATTCAATGATAATTTATTGACATCAAACCAATTCTTAAAGCAGAACTAAGTAAGTTTTTTCACCTCAATAAATGTTTTCTAGAGTCCCTGTGGGGGTAAACAAGGACTTGGCGGGGTGATTCGTGGGTCCCTCCCCTCCCTCCGGGGTCTGTGTCCTGAAAGCAGCACTTGCAACTTTCAGTGGATCGGACCCGACTAATCTCGCGAGAACAAACCTGCTTTACGGCACTCACACTCACGTACATAAATACAAGCATGAAGCCCTTGCCGTTGTTAGCAACGCCACCCTTAGGAGCGCAAAGATGACAATAATACTCACCTGTCGAGACATTTTCTTGGTTTTGTTTTTCTTTCTTCTTGCAAAAGCGTTCTCTGCGCGTTGTTGTTGGGGGGGCGGCGGCGGGGTGGGGGGGGTCTGCGGCGGCGGCGGGGGAACGTTACGACAGTGAGCTTTCACAGGGGACCAGTAGGGGGAGAGAGAGAGCAAAACTTACTTAGTTCTGCTTTAAGTTTTTGCAGTTCTCTCTCAGCTACCATTACCAAATCTTTGAGAGTCTGCAAGGCTGCTAAGTCTTCAACATGAGCAGCTGTAATTGACCTTTTGCCGAGCCCCACCCCCTTTGTTACTGTTGCTACGTCTGACAACATAACCAGCGCAACAGATAGCCATGACGAGACGACATAGCTCTTATTGGAAGAAGTCAGCAAGCTTTCAGTGGGATCACATTTAAATAACACAAAAATGGTAAATTAGCATTTATGTGGGCCTCACATGTCCTGGTTGAACATCCATAACAAACAGGAATAACCGTGCTTTCAGTGACTGCTTGTTTCACAAAAATACACACGTGTGGGACTTTTCTTCAGACAGTGACTTTTTTTTGGAGCAATACCTCCACGATATCCTCCAGATCGAGACAGAAGGCATTACAGTATGTAGTGGAGGGATATATTAAAAAAAAAAAGATACGCAATGAAGGAGATACAACTGCTATCAAAGCTAATGCCAACACCGGCTGATCTCAAGCAAAATCTCAGAGGGCACTGGCCAAGGGGTCCCAGAGCCCAATATGCCGCCCCCGCTCCTTAGCACAGGGCCAGGCGGAAGCCTGGCGGCCCCGGCCCGGGGCCCAGTCCACCCCCAATCAGGCACCTGCCCACACCGGAGGGCCCAACCCGCCATCCCCGCCCCACCGCCAGCGTGACCAACACCGATCCGCACCCACCCCTCAGTGCCCCCCCACACCCGGCAAGTACAAAGGGGGAAAGTGGCTGGCGCAGCCCCCCAGGGAAGCAGGCCAGGACAGGAAACAGATCAGGGTGTCCCATCTTCCCACAGACTAACCCAAGGGCCATAGACAGCCCGGACCATCCGGAACCCAAAGTCACTTAGATGTGTTCCTGCTTCAACACACCTGATTCCAATCTGCAACATCTCAGCAAGTCCAGCAGAAGCTTGTTAACGACCAATGCATCTGCATCAGGTGTTTTGAAGCAGAGGAACATCTAAAACATGCTGGTTATTGGCCCTTGAGGCCTGGAGTTGGACACCGGTTCCGCTCTAACGCTGTATTGAGTGACGCACAGTGGAGCTGCACAAACTGAAGTAAAAACATGAGCTGAAGGGTGTAACAGAACACGCATTCATACGAACCGTTTGGGTACTGGACTGTTAGTATAGTGCAGATGTTTACTGATCCATTTACAGCTAGTTAACAGGCTTGTTTTGCATGGAGCATACCTCAAATCTAAGCTCCCACACAGACATTTTAAGTGGTGGACTGGAAGTTTGTTGTCCTTATGCCTCTCGGCCTAACTCGGAGCAAAAAATAAAGATGGCAGATTCACTCTGCCTTCAGCCTGAAGTCCATGACCATGTTTGGCATTTCCAGGGCATGACCTGTGACGTAATAGTTAAAAAAAACATAATAGATAATAAGAGAAAACTGAACAGGTTAAAAAATATGACCAAACCTTTTTACTAAAAAGGGTTAAAATAGGGGAATTTTCATGATATGTCCCCTTTAAAGTGTTCTATAAATAAACTTGACTTGACTATGTTGCCCAAAGGATACTTTGATGTAGCCAGCCGGCACCGGGGATTGAACCCGTGGTCCTCTGAACGAAAAGCGATCTCCCTTTCACTAGACTACGCCACCCGCAGAAATACACAGTTGTGCACTTTGATGTTCACACAGGTGTTCACAAATTTGTGCACTCTGGTATTCACAGGTGTTCACACAGGTGTTCACACAGTTGTGCACTCTGGTGTTCACACAGTTGTGCACTCTGGTATTCACAGGTGTTCACACAGGTGTTCACACAGTTGTGCACTCTGGTGTTCACAGGTGTTCACACAGTTGTGCACTCTGGTGTTCACACAGTTGTGCACTCTGGTGTTCACACAGTTGTGCACTCTGGTATTCACAGGTGTTCACACGGTGTTCACACAGTTGTGCACTCTGGTATTCACAGGTGTTCACACAGTTGTGCACTCTGGTATTCACAGGTGTTCACACAGGTGTTCACACAGTTGTGCACTCTGGTGTTCACACAGTTGTGCACTCTGGTATTCACAGGTGTTCACACGGTGTTCACACAGTTGTGCACTCTGGTATTCACAGGTGTTCACACAGTTGTGCACTCTGGTGTTCACACAGTTGTGCACTCTGGTGTTCACACAGTTGTGCACTCTGGTGTTCACAGGTGTTCACACAGTTGTGCACTCTGGTGTTCACAGGTGTTCACACAGTTGTGCACTCTGGTGTTCACACAGTTGTGCACTCTGGTATTCACAGGTGTTCACACGGTGTTCACACATTTGTGCACTCTGGTATTCACAGGTGTTCACACAGGTGTTCACACAGGTGTTCACACAGTTGTGCACTCTGGTATTCACAGGTGTTCACACAGTTGTGCACTCTGGTATTCACAGGTGTTCACACAGTTGTGCACTCTGGTGTTCACAGGTGTTCACACAGTTGTGCACTCTGGTGTTCACACAGTTGTGCACTCTGGTGTTCACACAGTTGTGCACTCTGGTGTTCACACAGTTGTGCACTCTGGTGTTCACAGGTGTTCACACAGTTGTGCACTCTGGTGTTCACAGGTGTTCACACAGTTGTGCACTCTGGTGTTCACAGGTGTTCACACAGTTGTGCACTCTGGTGTTCACACAGTTGTGCACTCTGGTGTTCACACAGTTGTGCACTCTGGTGTTCACAGGTGTTCACACGGTGTTCACACAGTTGTGCACTCTGGTGTTCACAGGTGTTCACATAGTTGTGCACTCTGGTGTTCACACAGTTGTGCACTCTGGTGTTCACACAGTTGTGCACTCTGTTATTCACAGGTGTTCACACGGTGTTCACACAGTTGTGCACTCTGGTGTTCACAGGTGTTCACACAGTTGTGCACTCTGGTGTTCACACAGTTGTGCACTCTGGTGTTCACAGGTGTTCACACGGTGTTCACACAGTTGTGCACTCTGGTATTCACAGGTGTTCACACGGTTGTGCACTCTGGTATTCACAGGTGTTCACACAGTTGTGCACTCTGGTATTCACAGGTGTTCACACAGGTGTTCACACAGTTGTGCACTCTGGTGTTCACACAGTTGTGCACTCTGGTATTCACAGGTGTTCACACGGTGTTCACACAGTTGTGCACTCTGGTATTCACAGGTGTTCACACATTTGTGCACTCTGGTATTCACAGGTGTTCACACAGGTGTTCACACAGTTGTGCACTCTGGTGTTCACACAGTTGTGCACTCTGGTGTTCACACAGTTGTGCACTCTGGTATTCACAGGTGTTCACACGGTGTTCACACAGTTGTGCACTCTGGTATTCACAGGTGTTCACATAGTTGTGCACTCTGGTGTTCACACAGTTGTGCACTCTGGTATTCACAGGTGTTCACACGGTGTTCACACAGTTGTGCACTCTGGTATTCACAGGTGTTCACACGGTGTTCACACAGTTGTGCACTATAGTGTTCACAGGTGTTCACACAGTTGTGCACTCTGGTGTTCACACAGTTGTGCACTCTGGTGTTCACAGGTGTTCACACAGTTGTGCACTCTGGTGTTCACACAGTTGTGCACTCTGGTATTCACAGGTGTTCACACGGTGTTCACACAGTTGTGCACTCTGGTATTCACAGGTGTTCACACGGTGTTCACACAGTTGTGCACTCTGGTATTCACAGGTGTTCACATAGTTGTGCACTCTGGTGTTCACACAGTTGTGCACTCTGGTATTCACAGGTGTTCACACAGGTGTTCACACAGTTGTGCACTCTGGTGTTCACAGGTGTTCACACAGTTGTGCACTCTGGTGTTCACACAGTTGTGCACTCTGGTGTTCACACAGTTGTGCACTCTGGTATTCACAGGTGTTCACACGGTGTTCACACAGTTGTGCACTCTGGTATTCACAGGTGTTCACACGGTGTTCACACAGTTGTGCACTCTGGTGTTCACAGGTGTTCACACAGTTGTGCACTCTGGTGTTCACACAGTTGTGCACTCTGGTGTTCACACAGTTGTGCACTCTGGTATTCACAGGTGTTCACACGGTGTTCACACAGTTGTGCACTCTGGTATTCACAGGTGTTCACACAGTTGTGCACTCTGGTGTTCACACAGTTGTGCACTCTGGTGTTCACACAGTTGTGCACTCTGGTATTCACAGGTGTTCACACAGGTGTTCACACAGTTGTGCACTCTGGTGTTCACAGGTGTTCACACAGGTGTTCACACAGTTGTGCACTCTGGTATTCACAGGTGTTCACATAGTTGTGCACTCTGGTATTCACAGGTGTTCACACGGTGTTCACACAGTTGTGCACTCTGGTATTCACAGGTGTTCACATAGTTGTGCACTCTGGTGTTCACACAGTTGTGCACTCTGGTATTCACAGGTGTTCACACAGGTGTTCACACAGTTGTGCACTCTGGTGTTCACACAGTTGTGCACTCTGGTGTTCACACAGTTGTGCACTCTGGTATTCACAGGTGTTCACACAGGTGTGCACACAGTTGTGCACTCTGGTGTTCAAGGTGTTCACACAGTTGTGCACTCTGGTGTTCACAGGTGTTCACACAGTTGTGCACTCTGGTGTTCACACAGTTGTGCACTCTGGTGTTCACACAGTTGTGCACTCTGGTATTCACAGGTGTTCACACGGTGTTCACACAGTTGTGCACTCTGGTATTCACAGGTGTTCACACAGTTGTGCACTCTGGTGTTCACACAGTTGTGCACTCTGGTGTTCACACAGTTGTGCACTCTGGTATTCACAGGTGTTCACACGGTGTTCACACAGTTGTGCACTCTGGTATTCACAGGTGTTCACACAGTTGTGCACTCTGGTATTCACAGGTGTTCACACAGTTGTGCACTCTGGTATTCACAGGTGTTCACACAGTGTTCACACAGTTGTGCACTCTGGTGTTCACAGGTGTTCACACAGTTGTGCACTCTGGTGTTCACACAGTTGTGCACTCTGGTGTTCACACAGTTGTGCACTCTGGTATTCACAGGTGTTCACACGGTGTTCACACAGTTGTGCACTCTGGTGTTCACACAGTTGTGCACTCTGGTATTCACAGGTGTTCACACGGTGTTCACACAGTTGTGCACTCTGGTATTCACAGGTGTTCACATAGTTTGCACTCTGGTATTCACAGGTGTTCACACGGTGTTCACACAGTTGTGCACTCTGGTATTCACAGGTGTTCACATAGTTGTGCACTCTGGTGTTCACACAGTTGTGCACTCTGGTATTCACAGGTGTTCACACGGTGTTCACACAGTTGTGCACTATAGTGTTCACAGGTGTTCACACAGTTGTGCACTCTGGTGTTCACACAGTTGTGCACTCTGGTGTTCACACAGTTGTGCACTCTGGTGTTCACAGGTGTTCACACAGTTGTGCACTCTGGTGTTCACACAGTTGTGCACTCTGGTGTTCACACAGTTGTGCACTCTGGTATTCACAGGTGTTCACACGGTGTTCACACAGTTGTGCACTCTGGTATTCACAGGTGTTCACACAGGTGTTCACAAATTTGTGCACTCTGGTATTCACAGGTGTTCACACAGGTGTTCACACAGGTGTTCACAAATTTGTGCACTCTGGTATTCACAGGTGTTCACACAGGTGTTCACACAGTTGTGCACTCTGGTGTTCACACAGTTGTGCACTCTGGTATTCACAGGTGTTCACACAGGTGTTCACACAGTTGTGCACTCTGGTGTTCACAGGTGTTCACACAGTTGTGCACTCTGGTGTTCACACAGTTGTGCACTCTGGTGTTCACACAGTTGTGCACTCTGGTATTCACAGGTGTTCACACGGTGTTCACACAGTTGTGCACTCTGGTATTCACAGGTGTTCACACAGGTGTTCACAAATTTGTGCACTCTGGTATTCACAGGTGTTCACACAGGTGTTCACACAGGTGTTCACAAATTTGTGCACTCTGGTATTCACAGGTGTTCACACAGGTGTTCACACAGTTGTGCACTCTGGTGTTCACACAGTTGTGCACTCTGGTATTCACAGGTGTTCACACAGGTGTTCACACAGTTGTGCACTCTGGTGTTCACAGGTGTTCACACAGTTGTGCACTCTGGTGTTCACACAGTTGTGCACTCTGGTGTTCACACAGTTGTGCACTCTGGTATTCACAGGTGTTCACACAGTTGTGCACTCTGGTATTCACAGGTGTTCACACAGTTGTGCACTCTGGTATTCACAGGTGTTCACACAGTTGTGCACTCTGGTGTTCACACAGTTGTGCACTCTGGTGTTCACACAGTTGTGCACTCTGGTATTCACAGGTGTTCACACGGTGTTCACACAGTTGTGCACTCTGGTATTCACAGGTGTTCACACGGTGTTCACACAGTTGTGCACTCTGGTGTTCACAGGTGTTCACACAGTTGTGCACTCTGGTGTTCACACAGTTGTGCACTCTGGTGTTCACACAGTTGTGCACTCTGGTATTCACAGGTGTTCACAAGGTGTTCACACAGTTGTGCACTCTGGTATTCACAGGTGTTCACACGGTGTTCACACAGTTGTGCACTCTGGTATTCACAGGTGTTCACACAGTTGTGCACTCTGGTATTCACAGGTGTTCACACAGTTGTGCACTCTGGTATTCACAGGTGTTCACACAGTTGTGCACTCTGGTGTTCACACAGTTGTGCACTCTGGTGTTCACACAGTTGTGCACTCTGGTATTCACAGGTGTTCACACGGTGTTCACACAGTTGTGCACTCTGGTATTCACAGGTGTTCACAAGGTGTTCACACAGTTGTGCACTCTGGTATTCACAGGTGTTCACACGGTGTTCACACAGTTGTGCACTCTGGTATTCACAGGTGTTCACACAGTTGTGCACTCTGGTATTCACAGGTGTTCACACAGTTGTGCACTCTGGTATTCACAGGTGTTCACACAGTTGTGCACTCTGGTGTTCACACAGTTGTGCACTCTGGTATTCACAGGTGTTCACACGGTGTTCACACAGTTGTGCACTCTGGGGTTCACACAGTTGTGCACTCTGGTGTTCACACAGTTGTGCACTCTGGTGTTCACACAGTTGTGCACTCTGGTATTCACAGGTGTTCACACAGGTGTTCACACAGTTGTGCACTCTGGTGTTCACACAGTTGTGCACTCTGGTATTCACAGGTGTTCACACGGTGTTCACACAGTTGTGCACTCTGGTATTCACAGGTGTTCACACAGTTGTGCACTCTGGTATTCACAGGTGTTCACACAGTTGTGCACTCTGGTATTCACACAGTTGTGCACTCTGGTATTCACAGGTGTTCACATAGTTGTGCACTCTGGTGTTCACACAGTTGTGCACTCTGGTATTCACAGGTGTTCACACGGTGTTCACACAGTTGTGCACTCTGGTATTCACAGGTGTTCACAAGGTGTTCACACAGTTGTGCACTCTGGTATTCACAGGTGTTCACACGGTGTTCACACAGTTGTGCACTCTGGTATTCACAGGTGTTCACACAGTTGTGCACTCTGGTATTCACAGGTGTTCACACAGTTGTGCACTCTGGTGTTCACACAGTTGTGCACTCTGGTGTTCACACAGTTGTGCACTCTGGTATTCACAGGTGTTCACACGGTGTTCACACAGTTGTGCACTCTGGTATTCACAGGTGTTCACACGGTGTTCACACAGTTGTGCACTCTGGTATTCACAGGTGTTCACATAGTTGTGCACTCTGGTGTTCACACAGTTGTGCACTCTGGTATTCACAGGTGTTCACACAGGTGTTCACACAGTTGTGCACTCTGGTATTCACAGGTGTTCACACAGTTGTGCACTCTGGTATTCACAGGTGTTCACACGGTGTTCACACAGTTGTGCACTCTGGTGTTCACAGGTGTTCACACAGTTGTGCACTCTGGTGTTCACACAGTTGTGCACTCTGGTGTTCACACAGTTGTGCACTCTGGTATTCACAGGTGTTCACACGGTGTTCACACAGTTGTGCACTCTGGTATTCACAGGTGTTCACATAGTTGTGCACTCTGGTGTTCACACAGTTGTGCACTCTGGTGTTCACACAGTTGTGCACTCTGGTATTCACAGGTGTTCACAAATTTGTGCACTCTGGTATTCACAGGTGTTCACACAGTTGTGCACTCTGGTGTTCACACAGTTGTGCACTCTGGTATTCACAGGTGTTCACACGGTGTTCACACAGTTGTGCACTCTGGTATTCACAGGTGTTCACACAGGTGTTCACACAGTTGTGCACTCTGGTGTTCACAGGTGTTCACACAGTTGTGCACTCTGGTGTTCACACAGTTGTGCACTCTGGTGTTCACACAGTTGTGCACTCTGGTGTTCACACAGTTGTGCACTCTGGTATTCACAGGTGTTCACACGGTGTTCACACAGTTGTGCACTCTGGTATTCACAGGTGTTCACATAGTTGTGCACTCTGGTATTCACAGGTGTTCACACGGTGTTCACACAGTTGTGCACTCTGGTATTCACAGGTGTTCACAAGGTGTTCACACAGTTGTGCACTCTGGTATTCACAGGTGTTCACACGGTGTTCACACAGTTGTGCACTCTGGTATTCACAGGTGTTCACACAGTTGTGCACTCTGGTATTCACAGGTGTTCACACAGTTGTGCACTCTGGTATTCACAGGTGTTCACACAGTTGTGCACTATAGTGTTCACACAGGTGTTCACACAGTTGTGCACTATAGTGTTCACACAGGTGATCTCATAGTTGTGCACTCTGGTATTCACACGGATGATCTCACAGGTGAAATCCATCAGCAAGTCAGTGGTGATGAAGTCTGAAGGTGAAAACAAGCTTTTTGGTCTCTCAGCTACACAGACTCAGTTATTATAAGGCAACAGAATGACAGACAAATGAATGAATGCTCACCGTAAATTACACACAGGAAGACTAATATAACTGAAGCTGCTTATTCAAAACCTGGAGTAAAATTCTGTGTCTGCTGCAGCCATCCGAGGCTCCCACTCTGATACTGTGCAGGAAGAATTCAAACACACACACACATCAACAAGCTGGAGCACAAAGCACACCGGCAAAAAAACTTGCACAGAGGAGAAATTGTTTTCTTCTTAAATTCTTTCAAGTTGTTCTTTATGTCCTTTTCTCTTTGCACCACTTGAACCATCATTCTATCTCTAATTTCTCAAAAACATCCCTGTTTGGACACAAACCATTATGTTTCATCAGCAATGACAAGCAACACAGAGCAAGTAAAAGCCTGCTCATCAATTGTTCTTTTTTTCTTGAAAAAGAATATGAACCCCCCCAAAGACAAAGTCTTTTTTGGGGGAACAAGTCACTTAGACTATATCAAAGATGTTGAAGAAGACCCTACAATACCTGTAATGGGTTGAATGCTCTTCAACCCATTCAAATGAGAGAGAGGTAATGAAAGAAGACCAGAGGAGACGAAGTAAGTTACACAAAAGGTCCTCTCAGTATTTTTCCTTTCTGCTCCACTTTCATTCCACGATTCAAAGACTGTTTAGTACTGAACCCCCTCAAACAGGAGGAAGCTCCACAGCACTCGGGTCTGTGTGTGTATTTGTTACCTCTACATTTATTTTAAACATAATTATATTATGTAACCCACCGTAATCAGAGCCAGCAGACAGCGGCTCTGTGGGCCATTTCATTAAAGGACAGGAAGGGTTTGTTTCCGTACAGGATATTCAAGCTGTTGTTTAAACACTTTAGACTTTACTCATAGTGAACCCACACACAGACAAAGACTTCTGTAACACCGGGACATCTTTTCATTAGATCTGCTCATATCTTTCATCTGAGGATGATGAGGATGTCAGAGGATCTGTTGATGAATGAGAATGAGCCTCAGTAGTGAGGCCATTGAAAGCAGAACAGCTAAGCTTGTACTGTGTCACTGAACAAAATGCTTGTGTGTAGTTTGGAGTGTGCATGGTTTACTGGGTTCCCTGGGTTACCAGAAGATTAGCCTACTTATCAGACTCAGTTCATTCTAATGGAGGTCATTTCCATCCTCTCCTTGGTTCAGTGTTTCCCGCTCCAAGTTTTGAACATGTCAGAGATGGTATGTGTTTGAAGGTGTGAACGATTGGCTGGAGCCTGTTTTATAGTCATACTCATTTCCTAGAATGGAACCAACATGTAACCTGTTTCAGTAAAAGGTTCCCAGAAAACTTTAGCCTTTAGCAACACTTATCATTAGCCAACAAGATGTGTCATAATAATAAGAGACAGTTTATGTAAAATAATTGTTTAGATCCCTTTGAAAAGGGGTTTCTATTGAAAAGTTTAAAACAATATCTTACGTTGAATCTCAGTTTGGAAAAACAGATTTAACTCGACAGTAGAATGCGACTGCAGATACAAACAGCTGAAAGCATGTTGAGAAAAAAAGAAAATGTAAGTTCTCTTTGTGTTTCTAAATTATTTTTTCATGCAATCTTTTGAACTGGCAGCAAAGAGATTCAGGAGCAGCTACCTGGTGATGAGTTCTTTAACTTGGTCATGGAAGATGGGACCGCTGATGCTACCTGCACAGAGTGGTACTTAGTTTCAGTGTGGCTTCTTTCTACCAGCCTTTGGATCAGATTTCTTACGTATTTGTAGTTTTATGGTGTCTCTGAATCAAATTTTGAGTATTGTAGTTGTACAAAAGGCTCGCTGATTATTTCTTGGTTTACTAGTGTTTTATTCGTGTATATTGCTTTTTGTTTCGTTTGTCCGGGAGGGACACCGTAGCTCAGCATCTGGTTTCGGACGGTGATGTCATCGGCCACACTGTATCTGAATGTAGAGCAAGAGTTCAGAAATTTAAAAGAAGTTTCTACCATTTGCTTCAGTAGCTACGTTTACATGCGCCAAATTTCCCCAATCTGATTAAAATCTTGGTCGATCTGAATTCCCAAATCCCTGTTTACATGGACAGTAACTGAAATGATCTGATCATGTCATGAGTACACATGCACCAAGCACTCAATCAGGTTAAATGAGTTGAGCATGCGCACAGCGAGTTGTCTTTCCGGGGAAGAAAAAAAAGTAAACAAACTCCGTCCTTTCTGCACGTCTTTCCCGCCCCATCGTGTGCTCGATCTGACTCACATTATCCCCAATATGGACCTTCTGCAGGTGATTACCTTTATGTTTGGGTTTTTACTGGTCGCATTAACCAAGCTAGAGGCTGAATACATATTACTACTGCTCCTCCACCACAGGAGAGGAGAGCAGGATGACAGGATGACTGCACCAGCAGACCACTTCTGTTTACTTCCCGCTATGTTTTCTACTTGGGTCTGCGAAAGCGGAAAGACGTCACGCTGAAGTTGTACGCATGCGCAAAGGGCTTTTTTCACCCTTTCTTTCCGAATGGGTGTGTACATGCACGTCTATCCGAATGAAGATCAGACAAAACCACCCCTCTCGATCGGAAGTAAATTTCATTCTGATCAGGCTGCATCGGATCAAAACATTCTGATTGACATGTTTACATGACGTCTTTTTGTTCTGATTGGGTGTTTATTCTGATTAAATGTGCCCATGTAAATGTAGCTACTGAAGGATGCACCATTATAATGATGCAAATGTGGCGATTGGGTGTCCGTGCGTCTATGATGCATAAGTGGCATTTCTGGAGTTTAAAATAGCGTGGATGTACATATGTATTAGCAGTGTTAATTTCGTTGACTAAAATATTTCGTCATAATTTTAGTCACGAATAGATTTTTGCGGACGAAAACGAAACGAAAATTAAAATAGACGGCCCTATTTGAGACGATTATTATGACTAAAATTATGTTGATTTTCGTTGACAAATAAAAGATGAGACGAAAATAGACAGCGACGAAATCCAATCAGAGGAAAAGAAAGATGCAGAGAGGAATCAGTCCAAAAGCTAACAGGCGGGGCTACTGTGAAAAGAACCAATCAGAGCTCGGCTTATTGAGCGGTGAGCAGAGGCTTCTGTAGCTGTTTGAGATGCTCCCGGGAAAACGCCAGATGAAGTGTGGAATGGTAATGAGAATGACTTTAGAAAATCAGTTACTGGCGGAGTGACCAGAGTACCAAATCCTACACAATCATTTGAAATTAGAAGAAGCCTGTCTAGTAGCAGAGACCTACCTGCACTCTCCCACATCATGTACAGACACCATGCATGCTTTAACTCAGAGGTTTGGCCAAACTCATCAGTTAGCCCTGAAAAGGACTGCCACAGTAATGGATGTGCGTTTGAATGAAAAGATATGATTGTTTTTGAGCGTTTCCCCCTTTAGATTCAGTCCTTAGTCCAAATGCTGAAGATGTTGGGTCCAGAGGGTGACGTGGAACTTCAGTGCAGATCACATGTCACTCAATTGCTCAGTAAGTTACCCCTGAGCAGAGAGCGGAGTTTTGAAAAAGCATGCTGAGAAACCAAACCCACAACTGCACTATCATAGACCTGGCAGAATGGCTAAAACAAGAGTCTGTCATGATCAGTAATCGTAAAGTTTATTTGGACCCAAATGCAGGAGGAGGAACAGGAGTGAACAGAACAGAACTGAGAAGCTGACTTAAATACATGCAGAAACACAGAAGTAATCAACTGAAACTCAAAACACCTGAACGGAAAAACACCAAGTTAAGGAGGTAACATGTAAGGTAAACAAGAAACACAGGAGGTAAATGGAAACAGAGGAACATATTAAAGAAACATCACACATGGGGGGAAAGCAGGAAGTCTAATCATTACCAAAATAAAACGAAGACGAGATACAAAACGCGACAAGTCAACTGAACATAACGGTCTAGAAACAAAACAAGGAGAACAGAGGAATCTAACCCTAAAACTAATCCCATAAAACAATGAACTGAAAGGTAAAACAAACCCACAGATGAAAACAGGAGAAATCAAAACCAGAAAAGAGTCACGACAGAGTCATGGTGTCAGGATTATACAGATCAGGTGACAATGGGAGGAACTAGAGGGGGCTTTAAACCTGGAGGGAATCATGTAGCAGTGCTCCTTGGTGCCAATATTCCAGCATATGGTTCAATGGCACAGTCCCAATCTTCACCACAGAACAAACCACCTTCCTACTGTGCCTTCTGCGACATTAAGGAGCAACACCTCAGTCAATGTCCAAAGATTGTTAAACTGAATAAAGAGCAATTAACACAATGGATAAAAACTAATAAAAAATGCTGGCACTGTGCACATTCTCATTAGGCTGCACACTGTAACTTAAAGAGGTCATTTCACACAGATTTCATGACTTTGTGGTTATTTCTGAAGTATTAACCTGTAATATGAAACATTTCTTTAAAAAAAAAGGAAACACTTATTTAAAGTCCTTTCAATCTGTCTCAGGCACGGCACCAGGCGGTAGCTTGGGGTTGCTATAGCCACCACAAAATTTGCAGCAAAATTTAAGCTATGTGGAATTTAATCATAACCCAGCTGATGACACGATGAGGGGAACGAAGCTGGAGGACCTGGCCAAGACTAACTGATGGTCTCAGGGACCCTCCTTCTTGCATCAGTCTTCAGATCATTGGCCCACAGACCCTTCTAAGAGGATTCAGATTCCAATAGATCCAGCTGAGCTTTGTAAATTGGCTTTCTGTGGGATGATGGCCACAGGGCAAAGCAAAGCAGCTGATTATGCATAGTACCACACCTGGCAGGATCTCTTGAAGGCAATTTTTGGAGGAGTTGTGCTGGGCACCCAAATTAAATGCCCTCACTGCCGCTGATTATTAAGAGGCAGAGAGATGTCTTCTAAAGACTGTACAGCAGGACAGTTTTCCGTACAAGTTGAAACTTCTCAAAAAAGGTAAACCTCTACTTTGGAGTAGTCACTTATTGACCTTGTCTCCGGAACTGGATGAAAGTGGAGAATTGATATGAGTGGGCGGGTGCCTAAGATGAGCTGAATATCTTACCTATTGCAGCCAACATCCACTTGTACTTGATCGAGTTCACCCAATCACTCAGACGACTATTAGAGGTTACGATAATAGACTGAAACATCCAGGACTAGAGCACGTGTTTGCAGAACTGAGACGCAGTATTGGATCTTGAGAAGAAGGGAGGCAATCCGTCATTCAGAGGACCTGTACTGAATGTCAAAAATAGAAAGCAAAACCAAACGTACCGTCCAAGCCAGCCTTCCATTCCACTGGAACAGATTGTTTTGGTCTGTTCAAGATCAAAGTGGGACGCCAGCGAGAGAAGAGGTAGGGGATTACTTTCAAGTGTTTAATTGTTAGAGCTGTGTACTTGGATGTCCTTGCTTCTCTCGATACAGACTCTTTTCTATTGGCCCTTCACCTAGAGAGGAACTCCAGCAGAGCTATTTTCTGATCAGGGAAGCTTGTGATGGTTTTGCAGTTTAAGAGTTGTGCAGGCGCCAGTCAGGTCATCTGAGCTCCAGCAGATCCTAACCCAGTATAAGATCCATGTCAAATTCAGTTCTCCTGCCTCTCCCCACTCTCGAGGTGTGTGGGAGCGGGAGATTCTATCCGTGAAGACAGCTTTGTACATGACTGTTAGGGCTCAACCAGTGTCAAAAGGGGTCTTACATGCTGTGCTCATCAAAGATGAAAGGATTCTCAACTTGAAACCCCTCGGATATGTCTCTTCAGATGTCAACGATCCTGATCAGGTGACCCCTTACTATCTCCTCATGCAAATGTCGCAATGAGGTATCTGTGCATCTATGAAGCGTACGTGGCCTACCTGGAGTTTAAAATAGTTATAACACTGCATGATTGCATCATCAGAACTAGCTTGGTGAGGATGTTACCTGTAGCAGCTATTGAAACCTATTTGTGTCAAGTTGTGCAGGTTTCAGGGTGTATTAACTTTTCAACAGGGTCATCTAAGTATTTTATATTGTTTTTGGTGGTTTGAAAGTCTAAACACATTTTTTCACAATAAATTGCTTCACAACATCACTGACCATGAAAAAAAGTTTTTGTGTTTTCATTCATATTCTTTAAGAAATGGCCAAAAATCCACCAGGGTGTGGAACTGCAGATTTGGCAAGCTGCCTACCACATCTGTCACACCTCCCCTCAGCATGGATATCACCGACTCCACCACTACTTACAAACATGGGTAGGGTTTACATCAGACCTAACCATCACCAATACTGCTGTAACTTGAACATTTATTTACAACAGACTGTATATAATAAGTTATTGGAAGCTACATGTTCACTTTTTTCATACACAGTTCAATATAAAATCTGTAATTTTTCAATTTCAATTTTATCCATATCCTAACTACTTTAAGAATTGCACAATATTGTTTTATAATTTTTATAACTGTTTTATAACTATGGTAACATGTTTTTCTTATTTTTTCTTCTTTTCTTTCGGTTTGTTTATATATATCTGATGCTGCTGCTATGACCAAATTTCCCCCATGGGACAATAAAGGATAGTTCTATTCTATTCTATTCTATTCTATTCTATTCTATGTTACTTTCACTGTGTAATATTCTAACTGAAGAAGAAAAACAACAGATTTGAGAGGTCTTTTTTCTGAGCAAATCTATCGAACAAGTTCCACTAATGAACTCAATACATGGTGTCAACTGACCCAGCCTCCACCTGTCCAAACTGTCCAAGTCTCCACCTGTCCAAACTGTCCAAGTCTCCACCTGTCCAAACTGTCCAAGTCTCCACCTGTCCAAACTGTCCCAGCTCTCTGTCCCAACCTCCACCTGTCCAAACTATCCCAGTTCTCTGTCCCAACCTCCACCTGTCCAAACTGTCCCAGCTCTCTGTCCCAACCTCCACCTGTCCAAACTATCCCAGTTCTCTGTCCCAACCTCCACCTGTCCAAACTGTCCCAGTTCTCTGTCCCAACCTCCACCTGTCCAAACTGTCCCAGCCTCCACCTGTCCAAACTATCCCAGTTCTCTGTCCCAACCTCCACCTGTCCAAACTGTCCCAGTCTCCACCTGTCCAAACTGTCCCAGCTCTCTGTCCCAACCTCCACCTGTCCAAACTGTCCCAGCTCTCTGTCCCATCCTCCACCTGTCCAAACTGTCCCAGCTCTCTGTCCCAACCTCCACCTGTCCAAACTATCCCAGTTCTCTGTCCCAACCTCCACCTGTCCAAACTGTCCCAGCCTCCACCTGTCCAAACTGTCCCAGTTCTCTGTCCCAACCTCCACCTGTCCAAACTGTCCCAGCCTCCACCTGTCCAAACTATCCCAGTTCTCTGTCCCAACCTCCACCTGTCCAAACTGTCCCAGTCTCCACCTGTCCAAACTGTCCCAGCTCTCTGTCCCAACCTCCACCTGTCCAAACTATCCCAGTTCTCTGTCCCAACCTCCACCTGTCCAAACTGTCCCAGCCTCCACCTGTCCAAACTGTCCAAGTCTCCACCTGTCCAAACTGTCCAAGTCTCCACCTGTCCAAACTGTCCCAGTCTCCACCTGTCCAAACTGTCCAAGTCTCCACCTGTCCAAACTGTCCAAGTCTCCACCTGTCCAAACTGTCCCAGCCTCCACCTGTCCAAACTGTCCAAGTCTCCACCTGTCCAAACTGTCCAAGTCTCCACCTGTCCAAACTGTCCCAGTCTCCACCTGTCCAAACTGTCCCAGCTCTCTGTCCCAACCTCCACCTGTCCAAACTGTCCCAGCTCTCTGTCCCAGTCTCCACCTGTCCAAACTGTCCCAGCTCTCTGTCCCAGTCTCCACCTGTCAGGCGATCACAAACTTTTTGACAAACAGGAAGCAGCAGGTGAGGCTGGAGACAATAACATCCAGCACCTGGACCATTAACACCGGCGTCCACCAGGGATGTGTCCTGTCCCACCAGGGATGTGTCCTGTTCCACCAGGGATGTGTCCTGTTCCACCAGGGATGTGTCCTGTCCCACCAGGGATGTGTCCTGTCCCACCAGGGATGTGTCCTGTTCCACCAGGGATGTGTCCTGTCCCACCAGGGATGTGTCCTGTCCCACCAGGGATGTGTCCTGTCCCACCAGGGATGTGTCCTGTTCCCCAGCTATCTCCCTCTATACCAATGACTGTCCCTCTAGCGATCCATCTGTTAAACTCCTGAAGTTTGCAGATTACACTACGGTCATCGGCCTCATCAGGGATGGAGCAGAGTCAGCTTACAGACAGGAAGTGGACCAGGTGGTCCTCTGTCTCCCATTATCAGACACAACACAGCTGTAACTATGGTGGACAGGTTCAGGTTTCTGGGGACCAGCATCACTCAGGACCTGAAATGGACGGCCAACATAGCATCAGTATCTGAAAAGGCTCAGCAGAGTTTGAACCTCCTGCAGCAGCTCATGAAGTTCAACCTCCTACAGGAGCTGCTGGTGAACTCCTACAGAGCCATTATCAAGTCTCTGGAGGTCCATCAGGGTCTGGTTTGGTTCTGCATCCAAACTAGACAGACTCTAGAGAACACTAAGGTCTGCAGAGAGAATTACTGGTGCTGATCTGCCCTCCATCCAGGACCTGGACTCCTCCAGAGTCAGGAAAAAGGCAGACAGCATCAGCAGGGATCTTCTCACTAGGATCTCACCTCTTCTCTTCCCTCAGGTTGGAGCAACAGATCTCTGTGCACCAAATCTACCAGACACATAAACAGTTTTTCCCCACAGACCGTCATCATGTTAAACATGTTTAACTCTACTAACAAGGAAATAACCTGTTCTATCATTAAATAATATTCTATACCTGTTCTGTACCACCTGACCTCAAACCAACAACTAGACTTTCATGGTGGTAAAATGCTGCTAATGTATCTCGTGTGTGTTCTATGTGTTCTATGTCCAACACTGTCTATTATCTTTCTATATGTCTGTCTGTACAAGAGAAAAGTGAGCCGGAACCAAAGTCCTTGTGTGTGTAACATACTGGACCAAATAAAACCTGGTTCAGATTCTGATTTATGTGTTTGCTTTGTTTTGTGAGTAAGTGCATGTCTCAGTGTAGGTGTGCCTTTAAACCTGGAGGAACAGGCTGCTACAAGCAAAATTTACCTCAAAAATGGCGTGAGAAGAAAAACAACCTTAAGAACGCAAACACAAAAACTGAAAACCAGCTTCAGTAATTATATGTTATGTAATGTTTTCTACTAAAGAGAAGCACCATTATCTGGTGAATAACTGCTGATTCACTACACTGATAAACACTAACACTTTTATTAAGGATCTCTTTTAACAAACACTCTTTCCTTTAAAAAAACAGTTATTTTAAAACAAGAAGCAGATATACAGATAGCTCCCTGTTGTTCATCTCGTCTCAGGCAGGACTGCGCGACATTCAATCACTTGCACATGTGATAATCTTCCACTTGGAAATTGTCCTTAAAAACAGTGAATTAGTGAAGTTGGATCAGCCGGGTGTGTCAGCGTGACAGCAGAGGCCACAAGAGCTGAATGTCATCAGCTCAACTAAATGCTTGAGCTGCTTTCTGCACTCTGAAACCACCTTTTAATAACAGACACGTCACGTCCATAAAAAGACCTAAGGTGGTTTTTGTTCTAATTATTTCTAGGAGATGTAACATTTGGAATTCTAGCTATCTAACAGGTAAAGGTTTTTAATTTATAATACAGATATAGACTGTACAAAATGATGGACAACATGTCTCCATCTGCTTCTGCTGTCCAGTAATGAATCAACGACAACCTGTTTATCGGTGCTGCCATGTTTGATAGATTCTGCACACAAGAGGTATGAAGCTGAAAGTCCCGCCCACTCACCTGCATGCTGTCATGCTGCTTTTTAACCATCAAATAGTGAAGTAAAACTAACATTTTTAGGGGGAAGCAGACAGCAGCAGGTAAGAAGTATGTAAAACAACAGGAGTTAACATTACAGCAACATTTAACAATGGTCTATTAACAGTAGTCCAGTAATGTGCTTCTAATAACTGAGGAACATTCCATCAAAAATGCTTATGCTCCATTGCTTCGTTCAAATTTATTTCTGAAAAGAATTGCTCCATTATCAAGTAAAAAGAGCCTACAAGTCAAAAAGGTACATTTCTACATTAAATGCAATGCAGGAACTTAATATAATACAATACTAACTGCTAACTTGACTCTGTGGCTTATAAAGGGATAAATTATGTCAAATCTTATATAAGTGCAAAGATGTGCTCCTGGCATGCTTTGGACTCTGATTCATGACACATCTCAGGAGTGTGATGCAAAAGTAAAGTTCAGAACTTTATGCTTGTTACGGTAATAAACAGATGAACTGTGGCACACGAGCTGGTGTGAGGTTGTAAACAGAAAAGGTCACAGTCTGCGTTTGATGTCCAGATGATCTGCCACATTCCACAAAACAAACAGTCATCTCAGGTTATGGACAACAATAATTATCCTGTTACTTTACAGGCTGGAATAAAGAGCTGAGTCACTGAGGTGAGACATACAAGAAAAGGACAATATGACAAGCGGAGGATCACTGGGAAGCAGATGATGAAGACAGAGAGGGAGGAAGAGTTTGTGTGGTTCCTTTGTTAAAACAGATGGAAAGACAGACGGTAGGAGGAAATTGAGGAATAAAAAACAACTGACTTTGTTTCTGGTTACTTACAGTTGTTGCCAGGGCAACAGTAGCTGTCCGGATCTGACTCACTGTGGTGGTACAAGTCCATTGCCTGCAGGGAAAAAGACAGAAAAACAAACTCAAGAATGTCAAGTTCCATAATGAAGTTTTTAGTTGTTCTTAATATGTTTATAATAAACCTGGTGTCCTTTCAAAATGCCGTTCAACCACTCAAACAGATGAACTCAAGTAACATTACAACATTACAGATTACTGTATATGTTGTAAAGAATAATGTAGATGTGAATGAAGGCTGAAATAAATCTATCTTGTGAAGTAATTAATCCTTATTTGCACCAAATTTGACATTTTTAAGAAAATTATTCTGGATTACAAGACTTAACAGAACAGTGTACTGCTGTAGATTTAACATGTCAGGTTATAATTATACAGTATGATTTTATTAAGAATAATAACACATTGTAATATAAAGTGGGCCGATCTGATGCATGCAACTCCAGGGCTGAAAACAAGTCCCAGTCTGGCCCTGCATCCAAATAGCTTCAATTCTACCTTCTCTTTTCACAAACAAACATGGCACGCATGGCAGCTGTCGTGTGATGGAATACAAACAGTCATGTTTTATTAAATATGCACCATTATACACTCTCAGAAATAGAGGTACGAGACAAGGACATTTTTGTACCTATAGGTAAATTGTTTTAAAATGTTCCCTTAAAAGTACAATATTGGTCTTTAAAAGGTCAGAAATGTCCCTTAGAGTGTTCAAATTGATATAAAGTACAAATTTGTACCATTTAAACTGCACCTGCAACCCTGGCCAAGGCTGGTTAATCTCCATTTTATTAAGTTTCATCCATCATTTTTAATATTATGGTTTACATGTTTTTATGTTGGTTTTAGACTTCAAAACGTGGCGTAATTTTACTGTTTTAAAGGAACAAGAATTTGTACCCTTCTTGTCTCTGGGGGTGTACTCTGTAGTCCAAGTACATTTTTGTACCTTATGAAGTTTTTCCACTAAAACTGTAAAATTATGCCACATTTTGAAGTTTTAAACCAACATTCTGAAACATAATATTGAAAATGATGGATGAAACTTAATAAAATAGAGATTAACCAGCCTTGACCAGGGTTGCAGGTGCAGTTGAAATGGTACAAATTTGTACTTTATATCAATTTGAACCCTAAGAGGGGCATTTCTGGCCTTTTAAAGACCAATATTGTACTTTTAAGGGAACATTTTAAAACAATTTACCTATAGGTACAAAAATGTCCTTGTCTCGTACCTCTATTTCTAAGAGTGTACAGATGCCTCTATATATCTATATTTAACTGTCAGTCAACAACAGTTCAAAGTGTTTCTGGTGACTGCAGTCAGCTTAGTTTGTTTTTCCACTCTGATCACTTATCACAGCTCTCTGTGGTTTCCCGTGAGTGTTTTCTGTGAATGAGACAAGCCAAGGCTTTTGTGTTTTGTGTGTGTATAGCTTCTTTCACTTTTATCATTTAATTCACATATTCAGCTCTTTCAACAGCTTGCGTTTTTCTCCAGTCCTTTTATCTCAATTTAAGTTCCATAACTGACAGCAGCTTCATCTCTTTACCGTTTTCACATGCACGTTTACAGTTTACTGTCCGTATCACTCATACTGTCAACTTTTGTCTCTCCTTGAATTGATATCAGTTCTAACTAACAGATTTATTCCCTGTGCTGTCTTACACAATCTCTCCCGTTATTTATTGATTCCACAGAGGTCTGATAGAGTCGTTTCCATGGAGATACAGTCTGGAGATTTTGTTCATTAAAATTTAATGGATGATTTATTATTCTAAAAGAAGCCTTAAAGTTTGACTTGTTGAAGGAGTTCTGTGAGTGTGTGTGTGTTTGGTGCGTGTGAGAGTGTGTGTATGTGTGTGTCTGTGTGTGTGATAGTGTTTGGTGTGTGTGTGTCTGTGTGTGTGTGGGTGTTTGGTGTGTGTGTGTGTGTGTGTGTGTGTGTGTGATAGTGTTTGGTGCGTGTGTGTAGATGTGTGTGTGTCTGTGTGTGTGTGGGTGTTTGGTGTGTGTGTGTGTGTGTGTGTGTGTGTGTGTGTGTGTGATAGTGTTTGGTGCGTGTGTGTAGATGTGTGTGTGTGTGTGTGGGTGGGTTTGTATTTCTGACCTCCTGGGGACCCGTTTCCTGACTTTTACTATCTTTCTGGGGTCCGAGGGTTCTTGTGGGGACTGAAGCCTGGTCCCCATGAGGGGGACTCCCCTTTTTAGGGTTAGGGGTTAGGTTTATAGGTATGGTGTGAATAGAGTTTTAGTTAGTCTTAGGGTTAGTTATAGATCAGTAATGGTTAAGGTTAGGAAAAGGGTTAGGGTTAGGGTTAGGGTTAGTTATAGATCAGTAATGGTTAAGGTTAGGAAAAGGGTTAGGGTTAGGGTTAGGGTTAGTTATAGATCAGTAATGGTTAAGGTTAGGAAAAGGGTTTGGGTTAGGTATAAATCTAGTTACTAAAATCAATGGAAGTCAATGGACGGTCCCCATAAGGATAACAAAACACACTTGTGTGTGTGTGTGTGTGTGTGTCTGTGTGTTTGGTGTGTGTGTGTGTGATAGTGTGTCTCTGTGTGTTTTGTGTGTGTGTGATAGTGTGTGTCTGTGTGTTTGGTGTGTGTGTGTGTGTGGTAGTGTGTGTCTGTGTGTGTAAGAGTTAAACAAATCCAACTGATATCTCTATCATACTCAGGACTAAATGCACTACTGCACCTTATATGTACCAAACACATATACTCATGTACATTAGATTATAGTACCATATGGTATTCTAATTATCATTTGCACTACTATACTGTTCTTATCTAACAGTTTAGCATGTTCGTATCCTGCAGGATACTATTACCTGGCTGCTAGTATGTACAGTACATACGCATATAGTTTGATTACAGTACATTATTTATTTCTACACCATTTGCAGTGTTTACACTGTTTATACCCTGCTGGACACTATTCCTTGGAAATAGCTTAAGACTTCTGCTGTTTACACTGTTCTGTTGTTTACACTGTTTTCATCTTTAGCTTAATAATTTATGCCCTGTCTTGTCTCTGTGCTGTCTTGTCTTGTTGTGAGTTGCTTGTTGCACTCTATGTGTTAGGTTGGTGGTCAGCTGTAACAGGAATTTAGTATGTACTATATGTTATTTTGTCTCGTGCTCTTTGTATCTTTTATGATGTAACACCACTTGATCAGTGGTAGAACACTATTTCGTTTCACTGTCTACATACTGTACATGGTTGAAATGACAATAAAAGCTCTTGACTTGAGTGTGTGTGTGTGTGTTTGATGTGTGTGTCTGTATGTGTGTGTGTTTTGTCTGGTGCTTTTGGATGGATTGATGACTTTAATAAAGGAGCATTTATTTACACACTAAATCAGCTAATTGTTGTTGGTACATCAGTACCCTGAAGAATGAACTTACTTGTGTTCTTTGACGTGGTTGCCAGGTATCCTTCAGGATGTAGCTGACGTAGGGCCCGCTGCAGATGGAGCACTCCAGGATGATGGGAGTGGTCAGGAGAGATGGACTGTGAAGTCTCCAGCACTGACAGCTTCTCAGGTGGACATCCAGCTCTGCCTCCTTCTGTTTGCCTGAGTTCTCGTTGTAATGGCGAGAAAGCATCTTCCACTTCCTGACCTGTTAATTAATGTTAATACTTTTTTGAATTCAACGTTCAAAATCAAATTGAGTCAAAGTTAACCTTGCTTATTTTCTTTGGCAAAATGTTGAATGTCACATGAGTCAAAATTACCCTGAAAGTCACAGGTACCTTGAATTAAAGGTGCGATATGGAACATAAAAGCAATATTTTTAATAACATAATGCCTGTACGGGGTGTTTAGAGGAGTGTAGAATGCAAACACAGTTTTTCTTTTTAGAAATTATATTTGAAGTCAAATTATTATATATTATATATGCTCCCATTAGGTTCTATCTTTAGGAAGCACAACATGGGCCTTGTGTATGGGGGGTACAGGGGGGACATGTCCCCCCCATGTTTTTGAGAGGGGGGGACAAAATGTGCTTTGTCCCCCTCTCAAAAACCCCTGTTTTGCTGATGATCTTCAGGTTTATTTGCCACTTTCATCCAGCTCAGGTGTGAACTCCACTGATGTACTATTTGCCTGTCTCAGTGACATCAAGCAATAGATGCCAATCAATTTCCTTAAGTTGAATGATTTAAAAACTGAGATTCTTCACTTTGGTGACTCTGATTAATTAAAGAGGCCATTTCATACAAATTTCAGGACTTTGTGGTTATTTCTGAAGTATTAACCTGTAATATGAAACATTTTATATCTAAAAAACATCAGGAAACACTTATTAACAGACCTTTCAATCTGTCTACGACAAAATTCGGCTCGTTTTGTCAGGCTTCGGGCAGCAACTCATTAATATTCATAATGCTAATTTGCTGGACTCTGATTGGCTAACAAACTAGCCTATGAGAGCAAGGTATACTGTTTCCTGCCCAGCTACGCATGACAACAGCACACTGAGTATCTTCCTGTTTGATACATGTTTATGCTACAGCTTTTAGCCAGCAGCATGCTAGCTGTGGTTTCAACTGCGGGAGCTGATGAATACTAGATCTTATCAGAGCACTTCAAGTCCCAACTCAAGACGTATCTTTATCATTTGGCTTTTAAGACAGAATGACTGAGAACCCAATTTGGTTAGAGATGGTTTTTATTGATTAAATGGTTTTTATCTGTGTTTTTATTTTCTGTTTTTTATTTGTATCTGCAGCCTTAGCTGCTATAAATGTGCTATACAAATACATGTGACCTTGACCTTAAAGGTACAGTATGTCAAAACTAGAAAAGTTCCTTAAAAAACTTTGAGAGGGATTGCCACTCTGTGCGGGACTCTGAAACCCTCAGCCAATCAGAAAGCTGCATTCATTCCATAGCTGACAGTTGCTGCAAATGTGATGACAAGGCCGAAAGATTAGAACAAATACGGGAGTGTATTGGAGAAACAAAACGATTTCAGATGTTATCCCATAGGGTTACAAATTGGATATGGTTTTTAATGGATTTTGTTGCTATGGTAACCCACAATTTAATGTACGCATGAGGGTTCAGTTCCCCTGGTAAACCTGATCACTTTGATGTATGACATGTGCACCCACATCCCATAGTGTCTGCTGTGAGCTGACCGGGTGCGTTGATGGCGAATGGCGTTACCATGGCAATATGGTAACATATGTAAACGTGGCTTCAATATGCTATAGACCAATGTCTACTGAGCAAAACAGTTAGAATGACATCTGTAGGTCAAAGCATGTCCGCACAGTAAGTGATCAAAAGGTGTAAATTTGAGTCAATGCTGTTGCCATGGTAACCCAAAAATGAATGATCCCATGATGGTTCACTTTTAATGGTCAAGCCAACTGCTTTGATATATGACATGAGGTCACAAATCCTATTGTGTGCTCTATAAGCTCACCGGGTGTGTTTTAATGGCAAATGGTGTTGCCATGGTAACACATATGGGAAAGTTGTTCATGTATTTTATAGACCATTGTCTAGTGAACAGAGGTAAGGTGGAGCAATGTCTGTAGGTCAAAGTGTGTTTGCACAATAGTCCTTGAAAAACCGTCTATTTTAAGTTTAATCCAGGCCATTTTAGCATAGCATTTGAATGGATGGGCTGGGTTTTGGGAGTTTTTTGTTGCCATGGTAACTCAAAATGCTTCAGAACCATGGCAAAGCATCTCTGTTTAACACCCCAGTCAGTTTGATGTGTCATACGTGGGGTTATGCCTCTCAGATGGTGCTGTTATGGTGCGTTCACACCGCCCAACGTGTCCAGGCAGCAAAATGCTCAAATGGGCAAAAGTTGCTGCTTAAATAAAAACACAGCTGCTTGCACACTTTGCACAGTCCGCATCGGCGCGTCACGTCAGTACATAACAGGCGGGCGGGTGATTTCTCTATTGCTGTAGTGATTTACAACATGACGGATCATGTCGAGAGAGTAGCTTGGATTTATTTAATATATAAAGCTATACAACGTTGTTGTTGGGCACATTTGCGAAGGTTGTGGATACACCCCATTGAGACGATTTGAGTTTCATAGAAATAAAGTATTAAACTGTTTACCTGGCACTCCAATATCCTCCGATATCTTCCTCCAGATAAGATCCGATCTTTTCCTGTCCTTACTAAAATACGAAGATGGGTCATACAGGTCGCGGTAGTTACAAACAGTGATAATCAGTTTCTCCTCCATTTTGAAATGAATTGGAATGACTGTCAGATCTAGCCATTGATGACGTGATCAGTGAAAAGAGTCGCTGATTGGTTGCTGCCCCGCGTCTGCTGCCCCAAAGTTCAATTTTCCCAACTTAAAGCAGAACTAAGTAAGTTTTGCTCTCGCTCTCCCCCTACTGGTCCCCTGTGAAAGCTCACTGTCGTAACGTTCCCCCGCCGCCGCCGCCGACCCCCCCTCCACCCCGCCGCCGCCCCCCCAACAACAACGCGCAGAGAACGCTTTTGCAAGAAGAAAGAAAAACAAAACCAAGAAAATGTCTCGACAGGTGAGTATTATTGTCATCTTTGCGCTCCTAAGGGTGGCGTTGCTAACAACGGCAAGGGCTTCATGCTTGTATTTATGTACGTGAGTGTGAGTGCCGTAAAGCAGGTTTGTTCTCGCGAGATTAGTCGGGTCCGATCCACTGAAAGTTGCAAGTGCTGCTTTCAGGACACAGACCCCGGAGGGAGGAGAGGGACCCACGAATCACCCCGCCAAGTCCTTGTTTACCCCCACAGGGACTCTAGAAAACATTTATTGAGGTGAAAAAACTTACTTAGTTCTGCTTTAAAGCAGCAGCTGCCTTGACGGACCGTCCGAGCAGCAGCTGCGTGGACGCGCGCTGCGCCAACACGCGCATCAGCTTGACGCCCACCTGCTGCTTAGTAACATAGACTTTACATGTAATCTAGCTGCCCTGCTGCCTGGGTGGTGTGAACGCACCATAAGCATTTCGGGTGGTGTTTTTGGCAAGCTGTGTTGCCATGGTAACCCAAAATTACATGTAATCACCACAGTTCACTTCTCCTTGCCAAACCGATTGATTTGATGTATCACATGTCATCAAAGGTGGTACTGTCTGTCCTGTGTGTAAAACGGGTGCTCTTCATTGCGTTTGGCGTCACAATGATTGAACAAGATACTTAAATCTAAAGTAGACCAATCTCTTGTGACCAGATATGAAGTGGAACGGTGTTGGTATGTGTTCGCAGTAAGCGCTTGAAAAAGGTCACTTTTTGGGTGTTCTTCGAAGCGTTTTACATTCATTTTCAATGAGAGGCAGGGTTTTTCGTGAATACTGTTACCATGGTAACCCAAAATGCCATGAAACCAAGATCAATCACATCGGGTTGCCGATGCGGTCCATATGATATATGATAACGTTTTACGGTTTGGGCTGGGGGGCATTTCGGGGACGCTTTTTGGGGTACTGCGTCGCCATGGTAACAAGGATCACCAACAAAAGTAATTCCAATCATCCCGTTAATGAGCTGGTCAATGTGATATATGTTGTGCCTGGATCGGTTTTGCGGTATGGTGTGTCTGCGCAAGAATAATAAACCTATAAATCTGTAAAGAGACCCGTTTAGAGGTGTAGAACAATAGGTTTGCCATTTGCCATTCATTATGGCAATCCCCAATTAGACTTTGTTGTCAAATCCAAATCCTGCAGTTCATGTAGAAAAAAAAACGTCTGTTCTCAGCCACTCCTTGGAGTTGCACTGAGATATTTAACAAGTCAAAACAAGAAAGTTCTGAGTTACATAGATGAAAAGTCCAAACAGAAGTTTGAAATAAAGCCCTTTTGAGCTGATACTGGATGTATGAAGGACCAACAACTTGGAAGGGATTTTAACTGCTCCTGATGTTACTCTTTGTTTTAAATTTTATTGGACCATAAGAAATCGTGCTTCTAATTCAGCTCTCCTCACTGTGTTCTTTTGACAGGAATTCAACTCATTGTAGCTAAATGCAGCTAAATCTCAAACTCAGCCAAGGGTTTTGCAAAAGGTTAATAAAAACAACTGGACTGTTGTGTTTTTCTTGAAAATGTTTCGCCTTTAATCCGAAAGGCTTCTTCAGTTCTGGAATAAGGATTGGGAGTCCTTATTCCTTCCAGGTGGTGACTGGATGACTGAGTATATATGCTTGATTTAAAAATGTCTGTAGTCTGTAAATAAACCAGGCAATCTTTAATCTGTCAGCTGACTCATCATCAATCATTAGCTTCTTACTTAGAAGTACACTCAAACCACTTCTATAACAAGACTATGTCTAGAATTATTGTTTAGAGAGCAAAGTACAGCAAAAGGATATTAATGCATTGCATGGCAAAAATAATAAATTCTGATTGACAGGGAAGTTTTTTGTCTGATAAATTATTTATAGAGCATGTACAGTGGGGCAAAAAAGTATTTAGTCAGCCACCAATTGTGTAAGTTCTCCCACTTAAAAAGATCAGAGAGGCCTGTAATTTTCATCATAGGTATACCTCAACTATGAGAGACAAAATGAGGAAAAAAAATCCAGAAAATCACATTGTCTGATTTTTAAAGAATTTATTTGCAAATTATGGTGGAAAATAAGTATTTGGTCAATAACAAAAGTTAATCTCAATACTTTGTTATATAGCCTTTGTTGGCAATGACAGAGGTCAAACGTTTTCTGTAAGTCTTCACAAGGTTTTCACACACTGTTGCTGGTATTTTGGCCCATTCCTCCATGCAGATCTCCTCTAGAGCAGTGATGTTTTGGGGCTGACGCTGGGCAACACGGACTTTCAACTCCCTCCAGAGATTTTCTATGGGGTTGAGATCTGGAGACTGGCTAGGCCACTCCAGGACCTTGAAATGCTTCTTACGAAGCCACTCCTTCGTTGCCCGGGCGGTGTGTTTGGGATCATTGTCATGCTGAAAGACCCAGCCACGTCTCATTTTCAATGCCCTTGCTGATGGAAGGAGGTTTTCACTCAAAATCTTACGATACATGGCCCCATTCATTCTTTCCTTTACACGGATCAGTCGTCCTGGTCCCCTTGCAGAAAAACAGCCCCAAAGCATGATGTTTCCACCCCCATGCTTTACAGTAGGTATGGTGTTCTTTGGATCCAACTCAGCATTCTTTCCCCTCCAAACACGACAAGTTGAGTTTCTACCAAAAAGTTCTATTTTGGTTTCATCTGACCATATGATGTTCTCCCAATCCTCTTCTGGATCATCCAAATGCTCTCTAGCAAACCGCAGACGGGCCTGGACGTGTCCTGGCTTCAGCAGGGGGACACGTCTGGCACTGCAGGATTTGAGTCCCTGGCGGCGTAGTGTGTTACTGATGGTAGCCTTTGTTACTTTGGTCCCAGCTCTCTGCAGGTCATTCACTAGGTCCCTCCGTGTGGTTCTGGGATTTTTGCTCACCGTTCTTGTGATCATTTTGACCCCACGGGGTGAGATCTTGCGTGGAGCCCCAGATCGAGGGAGATTATCAGTGGTCTTGTATGTCTTCCATTTTCTAATAATTGCTCCCACAGTTGATTTCTTCACACCAAGCTGCTTACCTATTGCAGATTCAGTCTTCCCAGCCTGGTGAAGGTCTACAATTTTGTTTCTGGTGTCCTTTGACAGCTCTTTGGTCTTGGCCATAGTGGAGTTTGGAGCGTGATTGTTTGAGGTTGTGGACAGGTGTCTTTTATACTGATAACGAGTTCACACAGGTGCCATTAATACAGGTAACGAGTGGAGGACCGAGGAGCCTCTTAAAGAAGTTACAGGTCTGTGAAAGCCAGAAATCTTACTTGTTTGTAGGTGACCAAATACTTATTTTCCACCATAATTTGCAAATAAATTCTTTAAAAATCAGACAATGTGATTTTCTGGATTTTTTTTCCTCATTTTGTCTCTCATAGTTGAGGTATACCTATGATGAAAATTACAGGCCTCTCTGATCTTTTTAAGTGGGAGAACTTACACAATTGGTGGCTGACTAAATACTTTTTTGCCCCACTGTAAGTGTTGTCGAGCGCCCGATCAGATAAGGCTACAGAAATCCCTTTTATACTGGGTTATTGTGGTGGTTCTCTGATACTGTTGTTCCTCTCTTTGATTTCTTTTACGTGATAGTGAGACTCTACCACAGTATTGGTTTTTTTTCTAACGTGAGTACCACGCACCTATTGCAAGGATTTTAATAATGTGGAATTTTTTTTGTCCCAATTGAAGGATATAACACGGTTTCTAACACTTGAGTTTACCGAGATAAGGTACTTATTAGGAGTGGAGACTTCTCTCCCTAAGTCTGAGTATTCCTCCCCACCTTGTAATACGAACCATAACTCGTCTCTCCACAACATGGAAGCTGATGTCAGGCATCATCGCTACCAAGATAAGCAAGCACATGCATCAATACATAAGCAAAGCACAGAAGGGCATTGGTAGAGATACCAGAGGTGCTAAACACCAGCTCCTAGTTGACAGAATAGTTGCTCAAGACTGCAAATCCCAAAAGACCAACCTGTGCACTGCCTGATTGACTACAAGAAAGCCTACGACTAGATGCCACACACATGGCTCAATAAATGCTTGAAGCTCTACAACATCAACAGGACTGTTAGAGCATTCATTGCAAACTCAACGAGGTTGTGGAGAACCACCCTTGAGGCCAATGTCAAGCAACTTGCACAAGTATCCATCAAATGTGGAATATACCAAGGTGATGCTTTGTCCCCACTGCTGTTCTGCATAGGTCTGAACCCCCTAAGCCAGATAATCAACAAGACCGGCTATGGATACCGCCTCAAGAACGGAGCTACAATCAACCACCTCCTCTACATGGATGACATCAAGCTGTATGCTAAGAGCAAACGGGACATTGATTCCCTGATCTACACCACCAGGATCTACAGCAATGACATCGGGATGTCATTCAGGCTTGAAAAATGTAGTAGAATGGTCACAAAGCGAGGCAAGGTAGTCCACACTGAAGGGGTCTCACTCCCAGAGGGAGCAATAGCAGACATTGAGGACAGTTACAAGTACCTCGGAATACCACAAGCAAATGGCAACCTCGAGCAGGCAACTAGGGAAGCAGCAACAGTCAAATACCTACAACGAGTGAGGCAAGTCCTAAGAAGCCAGCTCAATGGAATGAACAAGTCCAAGGCAATAAACAGTTACACCCTGCCAGTGATCAGATACCCTGCGGGAATAATAAGATGGCCAAAGGATGAGATACAGACCACAGATGATAAGACACGAAAGCTCCTCACCATGCATGGTGGTTCCATCCCAAATCCAGCACCCTGAGACTGTACGCACACCGTAAGGGAGGAGGCAATGGACTAATGAGGGTGACAGCCACCATCCAGGATAAAACATCAAAGCTCCATAAATACATCTAGGACAAGGCCTCAACGGATGTAGTACTCAGTGAATGCCTGAGACAATGGCAAGATGAGGAAGTGCTGGAGGAGGAACCATCATGGGAGGACAAACCCCTACATGGGATGTACCACCGGAACATAACTGAAGTGGCTGACCTCAATAAATCCTACCAATGGCTGGAGAGGGCCGGCCTACAGGACACCACAGAGGCACTCATCCTGGCAGCACAGGAGCAGGCTCTAAGCACCAGAGCGATAGAGGCCCAGATCTACCACACCAGACAAGACCCAAGGTGTCGGCTGTGCAAAGAGTCATCTGAGACAATCCAGCGCATAACAGCAGGGTGTAAAATGCTGGCAGGGAAAGCGTACATGGAACATCATAACCAAGTGGCTGGCATAGTATACAGAAACATCTGTGTGGAGTACGGGCTGGAAACCCCAAGGTCAAAGTGGGAAACACTTCCAAAGGTGGTGGAGAACGACCGAGCAAAGATCCTGTGGGACTTCCAGATCCAGACAGACAGGAGGGTAATGGCGAACGAACCGGACATTGTGGTGGTTTATAAAGAGCAGAGGAAAGCAGTTGTGGTGGATGTGGCGATACCAAGTGATGGCAACATCAAGAAGGAACATGAGAAACTTGAGAAATATCAAGGGCTCAGAGAGGAGCTAGAATAGCTCCAGCATATCCCTGGAGGAACCTCCGACATCTCAGTCCAGAAAAGTGCAGTAGTACTTGGAACAGCTAAAATACTGCGCAGGACCCTAAAGCTCCCAGGCCTCTGGTAGAGGACCCAAGCTAGGAAAGGGAAAAACACCGCCCAGTGGCGAGAGGGGAATTTTAATATATATATATATACAGTGGGGCAAAAAAGTATTTAGTCAGCCACCAATTGTGTAAGTTCTCCCACTTAAAAAGATC
>SSNP01000008.1:172423-175752 GCA_006937955.1 Pachypanchax playfairii | reverse complement strand
TAGCCTTTGTTACTTTGGTCCCAGCTCTCTGCAGGTCATTCACTAGGTCCCTCCGTGTGGTTCTGGGATTTTTGCTCACCGTTCTTGTGATCATTTTGACCCCACGGGGTGAGATCTTGCGTGGAGCCCCAGATCGAGGGAGATTATCAGTGGTCTTGTATGTCTTCCATTTTCTAATAATTGCTCCCACAGTTGATTTCTTCACACCAAGCTGCTTACCTATTGCAGATTCAGTCTTCCCAGCCTGGTGAAGGTCTACAATTTTGTTTCTGGTGTCCTTTGACAGCTCTTTGGTCTTGGCCATAGTGGAGTTTGGAGCGTGACTGTTTGAGGTTGTGGACAGGTGTCTTTTATACTGATAACGAGTTCACACAGGTGCCATTAATACAGGTAACGAGTGGAGGACCGAGGAGCCTCTTAAAGAAGTTACAGGTCTGTGAAAGCCAGAAATCTTACTTGTTTGTAGGTGACCAAATACTTATTTTCCACCATAATTTGCAAATAAATTCTTTAAAAATCAGACAATGTGATTTTCTGGATTTTTTTTCCTCATTTTGTCTCTCATAGTTGAGGTATACCTATGATGAAAATTACAGGCCTCTCTGATCTTTTTAAGTGGGAGAACTTACACAATTGGTGGCTGACTAAATACTTTTTTGCCCCACTGTATATATATATATATATATATATTTAAATATATATATATATATTTTTTCCCTGGCAGGAAAAGCAGACAAAACAAAACTGAACTAAATTAAAAGAAACAATCATGCACACAGGCATTGCTCGAAAAGGAGCAATGCCTTATTTAATCCCACCCCCATATTATAGTCACCATAGTTATCTCAATATTACTTTAATCAACACCGTATCAACACAATAATAAATTCAACTTACACTCCTATACACAATCTGATATATTATAACAATAACAATAATAGTTACACAACATCAATATTAATCCTGGAGACATTGTACACAATATGTTATATATATAACAATCAATAGCAATCAAACACCTTTCTCACTGTTATATTGTAACAAAACCATTTCCTTGTATTTGAGTTTAAATGTATAAATTTTTGGACATTGCTTGAGCTGTGGCCCCAGTCGATTTCAAAGTTTGACTCCACATATGGAAAAGCACAGACTTTTTCTTGTAGTTCGTACGGCCTGAACTTTAAAGTTGCCCACCGCCCTCAAATTGTGGCTCCCTTCTCTCTGTGATAAGAGCTTTTAAATATCTGTAGGAAGTGTACCTTTACTGGCTTTGTATAATAATTGTGCAGTGTAAAAGTCCACCAATTCAAAGAATTTTAAGAGTTTAGAATGCAGAAATAAGTTATTTGTGTGATCATAAAATCCTGCCTTATGAATAATTCTTACTGCACGTTTTTGGAGTGTGAAGAGGGAATTTAATGAACTTTTATAGTTATTGCCCCACACCTCTATACAATAAGTTAGGTAAGGCAACACCAATGAGCAATACAACATATACAGTGCACTGTATTGTAAAATGTATTTTGTTCTATTGATGACTGAAACACTTTTTGAAATCTTAATCTGTATGTGACGGATATGTGGTTTCCAGCTTAGTTTACTGTCAATAATTATTCCTAAGAATTTTATTTTCAACACTACCTCTATTGCAATACCCTCTATATTTATTCCTAGATTTAAATTCCCTTTATAATTTCCAAAGAACATGGCTTTAGTTTTATCTAAATTCAGGGATAGTTTATTGATATCCATCCATGTTTTTAGTTTTTTTTAATCCTTATTTATATTATATATTAATTCATTATAATTATCACTAGAACAAAATATATTTGTATCATCAGCAAATAGAATTAATTTCAGTAGTTTAGATACAATAAATATATCATTTATATATAAAATGAACAATTTTGGGCCCAATATAGATCCCTGTGGAACACCACAAGCAATGTCCAATAAATCAGATCCAAACTCACACATCTTCACATACTGTTGTCTCCCGATTAAATAACTTTGGATCCAGTTGAAAGCCACACCCCTAATTCCATATCTTTCTAGTTTTTTTAACAATATTGAATGGTTAATAGTATCAGAGGCTTTCCTTAAGTCAATTAATATACCAGCTGCATATTTTTTCTTATCTAGACTGTTTGTTATTTCTCCCACTGCATCAATTATGGCCGTTGATGTTGACCTTGCTGATCTAAACCCATATTAATTTTCATCAATTATGTTACATTTCTCACTAAATTTCTCTAATCTTTTATTGAAAAGTTTCTCCAGAATTTTAGAGAACTGAGGAAGCAGGGAGACCGGTCTATAGTTTGTGAAGATGTGTTTGTTTCCATTTTTATATAATGGTACTACCTTTGCAATTTTCATGTTATTTGGAAATGTGACTGTTTGAAATGATAGATTGCATATGTGGGTTAACGGTTTAGATATACTCTGTATGATCATTAAACCATGTCTCAGAAAGCGCAATACTACTAAATGGCTGCATAAATTGTTGTATATATTCTTTGATTGCAATAAAATTTGCATACATGCTTCTATTATTGAAGTGAATAATTGAAAGTTTACCTTCAGACCTTATAGTATTATTATAGTCATCCTGAGAATAGTAGTTACAGTTAATGTTGTTAGACGTTAGAAACATGTTATCTGGGTCTAATTAATCTTCCAAATCAAGTGCATTATGTTCACTGTATTCAAATAATTTAAATTCCAAGCGGTCATGGTCCAGAATCCGTTGATGTTTTGTTTCCTCAGTGACCAGTGATGTCATTAAACCTGGCTCATGATAATAGCAGCATTTGATCTCAGTTTCATCCCATACATTTTACGCGGTACCATTGGATTTAGTTCATGCGTACTTTTCCAGTTCTTTAAGCTCTCATATAACTAGGACTTTGGCCTGCTCTGGATTTCCATTCAACTTTATAAATATCTTACAGTAAGATGTCCATGTAGATTGTATTTTTTTCTGCTTCCTCAACAGTCTCAGACGCTTTTCAAAGGCGGTAAAAATACGCACAAAATTAGAAGCCGCGAACAGATTCAGGCTTGATAAATCACACTGTGCCTGGAACGCCCACTTATTTACATGTTCTCCGCCTAATATTTTGTGACTTCTGACAGAAACGCCCACCATGAATATTCATAAAGGGCAAAGGTGCAAAAATGACTTTGCGCATCTAACAACGGGTTTAACAGGCGCAGATTTGCCTGCGTGTCGTTAGTAAATCACCTGCTGCTTGTTTTTGCGGCCACTGAGCAGTTTGCGCCTGTTTTAACAACCGCTAACCTTTGCTAAATCAGGCCCCTATAGA
>SSNP01000008.1:152423-167423 GCA_006937955.1 Pachypanchax playfairii | reverse complement strand
CACCTCCACACACACACAGACACCTCCACACACACCCACACAAGTGTGTTTTGGTATCCTTATGGGGACAGTCCATTGACTTCCATTGATTTTAGTAACTAGATTTATACCTAACCCAAACCCTTTTCCTAACCTTAACCATTACTGATCTATAACTAACCCTAAGACTAACTAAAACTCTATTCACACCATACCTATAAACCTAACCCCTAACCCTAAAAAGGGGAGTCCCCCCCATGGGGACCAGGCTTCGGTCCCCACAAGAACCCTCGGACCCCAGAAAGATAGTAAAAGTCAGGAAACGGGTCCCCAGGAGGTCAGAAATACAAACCCACACACACACACCCACACACACACTCACACCTCCACGCACACACCCCCACACACACACACACCGTCACCTCCGCATACACACCCCCACACACACACACGCACACCCCCACACACACACACCCACACACACACACACACACACACACACACACCCCCACACACACACACCCCCTCCACACATGCACACCTCCACACACGCACACCTCCACACACAGACACCTCCACATACACACACCTCCACACACACACGCACACCTCCACACACACACACACACCTCCACACACGCACACCTCCACACACACACCCCTCCACACACACACGCACACCTCCACACACACACATCTCCACACACACACGCACACCTCCACACACGCACACCTCCACACACGCACACCTCCACACACACACACCTACACACACACACACACACACCCACACACGCACACCTCCACACACGCACACCTCCACACACACACGGACACCTCCACACACACACACCTCCACACACACACGCACACCTCCACACACACACGCACACCTCCACACACGCACACCTCCACACACGCACACCTCCACACACGCACACCTCCACACACACACACCTCCACACACACACACCTCCACACACACACGCACACCTCCACACACACACACCTCCACACACACACGCACACCTCCACACACGCACACCTCCACACACGCACACCTCCACACACGCACACCTCCACACATGCACACCTCCACACCCGCACACCCCCACACACGCACACACACACACCCACACACCCACACACGCACCCCCCCACACACACACACCTCCACACACACACGCACACCTCCACACACGCACACCTCCACACACGCACACCTCCACACACGCACATCTCCACACACACACGCACACCTCCACACACGCACACCTCCACACACGCACACCTCCACACACGCACACCTCCACACATGCACACCTCCACACACGGACACCTCCACACACACACACCTCCACACACACACACCTCCACACACACACGCACACCCCCACACACGCACACCTCCACACACGCACACCTCCACACACACACACCTCCACACACACACGCACACCTCCACACACACACCCCCCCACACACACGCACACCTCCACGCACACACCCCCACACACACACCGACACCTCCGCATACACACCCCCACACACACACGCACACCTCCACACACACACCTCCACACACACACGCACACCTCCACACACGCACACCTCCACACACGCACACCTCCACACACACACGCACACCTCCACACACACACAGACACCTCCACACCCGCACACCTCCACACACACACCCCCACACACACACCCCCCCACACACACGCACACCTCCCGCACACACCCCCACACACACACCGACACCTCCGCATACACACCCCCACACACACACGCACACCTCCACACACACACACCTCCACACACACACGCACACCTCCACACACGCACACCTCCACACACGCACACCTCCACACATGCACACCTCCACACACGCACACCTCCACACACACACACCTCCACACACACACATCTCCACACACACACGCACACCTCCACACACACACACCTCCACACACACACGCACACCTCCACACACACAGACACCTCCACACACGCACATCTCCACACACACACGCACACCTCCACACACACACGCACACCTCCACACACACACGCACACCCCCACACGCACACCTCCACACACACACGCACACCTCCACACACGCACACCTCCACACACGCACACCTCCACACACGCACACCTCCACACACACACAGACACCTCCACACACACACACCTCCACACTCACACGCACACCTCCACACACACACACACACCTCCACACACACACGCACACCTCCACACACGCACACCTCCACACACACACACCTCCACACACACACGCACACCTCCACACACACACACCTCCACACACACACGCACACCTCCACACACACACGCACACCTCCACACACGCACACCTCCACACACACACACCTCCACACACACACATCTCCACACACACACGCACACCTCCACACACACACACCTCCACACACACACGCACACCCCCACACACACACGCACACCTCCACACACACACGCACACCTCCACACACACACGCACACACCTCCACACACACACACCTCCACACACACACATCTCCACACACACACGCACCCCTCCACACACGCACACCTCCACACACACACACACACCTCCACACACACACACCTCCACACACACACATCTCCACACACACACGCACACCTCCACACACGCACACCTCCACACACGCACACCTCCACACACACACCCCCACACACACACCCCCACACACACACGCACACCTCCACACACGCACACCTCCACACACGCACACCTCCACACACGCACACCTCCACACACACACACCTCCACACACACACGCACACCTCCACACACACACACCTCCACACACACACATCTCCACACACACACGCACACCTCCACACACACACGCATACCTCCACACACACACACACACCTCCACACACACACGCACACCTCCACACACGCACACCTCCACACACGCACACCTCCACACACACACGCACACCTCCACACACACACGCACACCTCCTCCACACACGCACACCTCCACACACGCACACCTCCACACACGCACACCTCCACACATGCACACCTCCACACACACACAGACACCTCCACACACACAGACACCTCCACACACACAGACACCTCCACATACACACACCTCCCCACACACGCACACCTCCACACACACACACACCCCTCCACACACACACACCTCCCCACACACACACACACCTCCACACACACACGCACACCTCCACACACACACAGACACCTCCACACACGCACATCTCCACACACACACGCACACCTCCACACACCCACGCACCCCCCCACACACACACGCACACCTCCACACACACACACCCCCACACACGCACACCTCCACACACGCACACCTCCACACACGCACACCTCCACACACACACAGACACCTCCACACACGCACACCTCCACACACACACGCACACCTCCACACACACACACCTCCACACACGCACGCACACCTCCCCACACACACGCACACCTCCACACACACACGCACACCTCCACGCACACACCCCCACACACACACCGACACCTCCGCATACACACCCCCACACACACACGCACACCCCCACACACACACCTCCACACACACACACCTCCACACACACACATCTCCACACACACACGCACACCTCCACACACGCACACCTCCACACACACACGCACACCTCCACACACACACGCACACCTCCACACACACACGCACACCTCCACACACACACAGACACCTCCACATACACACACCTCCACACACACACGCACCCCTCCACACACACACACACCCCCCCACACACACCCACCCCCACACACACACACCTCCCCACACACACACCCACACCTCCACACACACACCCCCCCACACACACACACACACACCGACACCTCCGCATACACACCCCCACACACACACGCACACCTCCACACACACACCTCCACACACACACGCACACCTCCACACACGCACACCTCCACACACGCACACCTCCACACACGCACACCTCCACACACACACACCTCCACACACACACATCTCCACACACACACGCACACCTCCACACACACACGCACACCTCCACACACACACGCACACCTCCACACACACACGCACACCTCCACACACACACGCACACCTCACACACACACGCACACCTCCACACACACACACCTCCACACACGCACACCTCCACACACACACACCTCCACACACACACACACACAGACACACACACACACACACACACACACACACACACACACACACAAGCACACAGTGACACTACTGGCATCTATTTTGAGGGCAGGACTTTTGAGTAGGACGATGAGTAGCTGAGACTAAAGGACCACTACAAACCTGAAAACAAGACAAAAAGCAATGAGACGTATGAATGATAATCAATATGTGGTTCTCTTATCTAACTGTACACAGCATGCAGTATTACTGTTCCTCACTGCACACACAAGTGCTTACACAAGGAGAATGTGGCTTTGCTGGGATGGTGATGACTCATTCTCTCCTGATGCCCACAAAACAGGAAAAACACAGAGGTGCAACCTGAGGACTGACAATGGATCAGCTGTTGAAATTTCAACCTGCAAGCCTGAAACAGCTCTATAACATTACAGTAAAGTATGTTTGTGGAACGTCAGATTTCTAAACATGCACTTGTGTTTATTTTTATAATTATTAATCACTTGCACATGGTCTCAGCTGATTCTACCGGGTCATACAGTCAGTTGTTGGTAGCAGCATGCCTCAGTATTTTATAGTCTCTGTGTTTATGTTACATAACACTGCTCATGGTGGAGATTAAAGACAGAACAGAGAGAAAGAAAACAATGCCCAGAATCATTTTTGTACCTTCTGCTTCCATAACTTCTTTGAGTGAAAGCTGATCAGTAAACAGACTGGAATAAGGCCCATTTCCAATAACAGGTAAAAAACCCTGAATGCAGTAGTTGGGTGTGAAACCACTCCCTCTGACTTCCTTGTATTTTAGAACATGGAAAGATGGAAAAAGCTTCTAAAGATGTAAACTTTAAAAAGAACCAGAGTAAGAGTGAAGAAAGGAATGAAGAGAACTGACACTCAGTGACTTTTGAAAGTTTGAATTCAAATCCATTGAACATTGTGTGACACTGACTTTAATAATCAGCAGCGTTTCGCAAGTAAGACACTAATTCCATCATCATATAATTACAACTATGATGAATTTGATTGTTTATAATTGAATTTTGGATGAAACTGAATTGAACTGGACTAGATACATTACATGTGCTGATTACATTAAAATAACAGAGATGTCACAATTTAAAGGAACTTAAGGCAGCTTTACAAAATCTGACTCAGTGCTGCCGCGACAGGCGCTGTGGCTAACTGCAGCCACCAGCCAAGCCGGCACGGGGGCGCGTTTGCTGGCTGCAGAAACATCCATAAGTATACCTTCAGTGTTTGAATCCAAGTCCACGGCGGCCATGTTCTTCCTGTTCAAGAGCTGTCGGCAACGCGCATGCAGCGTCAATTTACGTCACATCCCTACAACTGCGCGGGAAATTCGGACGTCGAACTGCAGCGCATTATGTAGCACACAGCGTTTCCAAGGCAACAGACATATATGCGGATGGCCTCGTTATTTTGGGTTTTTAATGCTTCATGACCCATTAGCATTGAATAAACTGGAAATGCATGTGTAGTTTTTCACAAATCTTGCCTTATGTCCCTTTAAATAACAATCTTGTGTTTTGTTCAAAAGAAGTGAATGTACTGTAGATCAACACTGGACTGAACAGAGGAGCTGAAGATGACAGCTTGAATTCTGAAAGTCACTTTGCTCCTGTTAGTGTTTGTTTGAGGATTGAGTTATAGGAGACAACATAGAAAGTTAAAGTTCTTTAAAGTCAAAGTAAAAACTAGATTATAGCTGCAAATATCTACAACCGAAAAAGTAGAAACATAAAACTCAGACTGTGAATTTGCAAAAAATAACCATAATAGCAGAATTCTAGCTCTAACACCTAAAACATATTATGTTATTACAGGTTAATACTTCAGAAATAACCACAAAGTCATGCAATTTGAAATGGCCTCTTTAAACAATAAATATCTAAAACATATCAGACATTGCCAAGGGTACCAAGAGGAAAGTTTGAAGGCAGATTAAGACTGGATTTAACTAAGTTGTGCAGAGAGAGATATCATAAAAAAGGGTCTTTAATCAAAAATGCCCGATCACTCTGTGAATCGATGGATTTTAAAGTTAGAATGAGAACAAAGCATGTCAGTAAGTCTGTGATAGAAATGCCATTTAGGTTTTAAATGTAAAAAATAGGATTTTAAAATCAATACCACATTCAATAGAATGTATATGTGGGGATGTGAGCACAGACATTGGCCAAGTGATGCAGTGTTTTGCATTAACTTTAAGAGACAGAGGCAGCCTCAGCTAGTTATAGTGTAAAGTGTAATACAGTTATGCAGACAGGAGTAGAGTAAGCATAACTTGTTTTAAAGGTTCAATATGGAATATTTTCATAAAAATCAGTATGTTTAACAACATACTCCTACAACAGGATGTTTAGACAGTTGTAGAATGAAAATACAGCATTTTCTTTAGAAATTATATTTGAAGTAAAATATAATAAAATACGTATTTATTCAGACGGGCACGACGTTGGTATTATGTTTACATCTACCAGCCAATAGCGTGCAGCGAGGCTGGTACTGTGAGTCTGCAGGTCCAGCAGCAGGAAGCCCCAGGGATATGAATGAATGAAAAATACTTTATTTATCCCAGAAGGGAAATTCAACATGGAGATACAGAGAACAGCTTGGCTTTCACGCTCCAGGCTGCCAAGGGTCACAGTGTACCCGGCGCACGTCGATCAGGCCAGCCAATATCACACAGGAGAATACATACATACATATACATAAGCACGCATCAGCCTGTGTGTTAGAAAAAAAAAAAAGATGAATAAGACCACGTAAGGTCAGAGGGAGGAGAAAAAAGGTTCCCTACACCCAGTGCCCCAACATGAGGGGCGCTCGATGTAAGCAATAAAAACCTCCAGCGGGGGGGTTCACGAGACATGTTGAGAACTTTCTTGAGGATGTGAATGTAATCAGTGTATGTGATTGTGTGCAGAGAGTTATCAAGGACACCATCTCTGGGACAGCGCAGATGTTATGTCTTCCACAGTCTTTGGCGCCCGGTGGACACGGGTAAGGAGGGGGCTGTGTGTGTCGGTGCTCCCTGCTCCAGGAGGAATTTAGTGTTCTGGCCTTGAGGCCATCCGAAATGAGATAACAGAGGTTAAGTTGAAGCTGAAGAATTCCAACAGCTTCTCATTGTCCATATGGTGCACTATTGTGGAAAAAGTCAGAAATAATCCGAATTAGGCCAAATATGTGGGGATTTTTGACCTTATTATCTTGCCATAGGGGGGTTCCCAAGCCTTTAGCAGCTCATGCTAACAGAGCAGCAGCTGGTTGAAGTGTGGGAACTACAGGCTGCAGGTTCGGCTGGAGGACATCTCGGAGGATGGCGTGGCTGGGTGGAGTAGAGACGTGTGCAGGAAGGTGTGAGGAGGATGAAGGCTCTCGGGGAGTTTCGGTTTGCTCGAGAAGAGACCGGGCAGATACATGAGCTCTTTGCCATGAAGACTGAAGAGTCAGTGTGATCAGCGGGGCTGGAGAGCATGATTAGTGAGCTGAACTCATGATATTTTGTTATTCTTCTCTGGGAGGATCAGAGATCAGAGTGGGTCTGGTGAGGAATATTCGTGGCATTGGAGAGCACGCGTGGAGTCACGAGCCTGGTACCCCGATGGCTAGAGGCGATGGATGGATGGATGGATGGATGGATGGATGGATGGATGGATGAATGGATGGATGGATGGATGGATGGATGGATGGATGGATGGATGGATGGGCGGGCGGACGGACGGACGGGCGGGCGGACGGATGCAGATGGATGGATGGATGGATGGATGGATGGATGGATGGATGGATGGATGGATGGATGGTCTTACCTACCTCAGTTTATGGACGATTGGACTAATGAACTAACAGCTAGTCCAAGTGGGGCCAAGACCAAAGTGTGTGCTGTGATTTCTAAACAATTCAAAAAATTGTCATAATGGTTGGTGTGAAATTGAACTTTAAATGATTGTTTACATGGAATTTCATGGTTAATTGTAGAGTAAATTTGTTGGAGTAAAAGGTGGATCAGACCCAAAGCTCTGATCTATTTTACAGTTTTCATGAGGCAACGGGTAACGATGCACCTTAAGAATCTCTGTTGGAACTCAGAAGTAAGAAACCTTTAAGAAATTCTTTCAAACTTTAAAATGACATAAATGAGTTGTGCCTACAGCAGGTTTTTATACACCAGAGGTTTCATAACAAAATGTCCCAGACTGCATTGCCATCAGCTCTGGAGATAAAGTGACAGTAAAGTGAAGACAGTTGATTGTGTCACAGTAACAACATTACCTCCGCCAAGGTGTTATCATCGACGCTGTCTGTCTGTCTGTCTGTCTGTCTGTCTGTCTGTCTGTCTGTCTGTCTGTTAGCAGGATAACTCAAAAACTAATGGATGGATTTTGATGAATTTTCAGGAAAGATCAGAAATGACCCAGGGAAGAATTGATTAGATTTTGGATGTGATCTGGATTATCGTCTGGATCAATGAATTTTTTTAAGGATACAGACATAGTACTCGCTACAATATGTCCACTTGGTGGAGGTCTGCGCTCTCTGAGTGATTTTCTAGTTTATAAGTTGTGACACTTAGACAGTCGTGCACACACACATTCATTATTTGTTGTATCTTCCTTACCTTGCAGCTTTTAGCTTTCTCATGTCCACTGGTTTGTCCACTGGTTTGTTCACTGGTTTGTCCACATGTGACGCATGACGAACAAGACTCGTGATGGTAGTACTGGCCTCCCTGTGGGCCCGGATAGTGGCAGCCTGTGTAAGTCAAGGGCAAGCGTGTGTACCACAGATCTTCAACCAGGGGACACTTGGGACAAGGATAAAGGACGCCTTTCCCTTGGGATTTCTCTACGCTCACCTTGGGGTTTGTCATCCATCTTCTGACCTGCACCAGAAAGAGAAACAATGACTTTAAAAATAAAAGTTGAATTCATTTAATTTTTAATCATTTTTAGTCATATGATTTTGAGCCTACACACTAATACACAGTTTACACAGTGTAACTGTCAACAACTATGAGAGCTGCAGTTTTTAATCAAGGACAGAGGAGTTTGTCATGTTGTTTCAGATTACATGTCTGTTCAGAACGGACATACAAACACATAAAAAAAGGCACAAATTGTCTCTGCCACACAATGAGAACTCTTACATAAACACACTTCTCATTTTCACAGATGATTGACAGGGATGAGAAGGCAAAAACAGTTTGCTTTTCACAAGAGGCCCTGAACAAGCTCATCCTGTGTTGAACATTTAGTAAACACACTGCTGGGATGTAGCCCATGTGACTGTGCAAGTCCACATTCCAGTGACACACAAATACATAAACAAGCTGAGACTGAGCGCCTAAGTCAAGGGTAGTCAGGCAGCAGGTTAAGGCAAGTTGCTTCTAAAAGGAAACAAACCTGGAAAAACACACCAGCAGGTCAAGAAAAAAAAAAAGCAAATCACTGTAGGAGTGTCTCAGGGATCCAAAAACACCTAAAACAAGATCCAACACACTCATTCAGGCAGGAACAAACATGGGCTTGGCATTAACTCTTATTGATTTTTTTGTTCTTTATTTACAATCAGATAGGAGGCAGAGCGCCATCTGCATGCCAGTGTGGATCACATGTTATGTCACAATGTCGTAACATGTCAAGCTGACACACAGGTCTCATCTAAATCTACCAAAGTGGGAGAGTGACGGTCAAGCTGTTCTCTTTATCTCCATGTAATTTCCCCCCGTTGGACAATAAAGGCATATCAAATCAAATCAAATCAAATCAAATCAAATCAAATCAAATCAAATCAAATCAAATCAAATCAAATCAAATCAAATCAAATCAAATCAAATCAAATCAAAATCACAATACTAATAACTAAAGTACAAACTAGTACTAAAGATAGTAACAGTCATCTTTGAGTAGTATTTCCTTGTTTTCTTCTTAAATAAGTAAAGTAAGTAAAACTTTATTTATATACCACCTTGCTTCACAATAAAACAATAGCTGCTTTTTGAAAGTGATCACCGAGTCAACAGATCTCAGGCTGAGAGGAAGTTAGCCAATGCAACGTCTGCACTTAGTGGCATGAAGGCAGGGTACCAAGAAGAGTCCAGCTGGGACGAACCCCAACCGATTAATTCCCTCCTCCTTAAACACAGCTCTTTTCAGCTATTTGGGATTCTGATTTGGATTCTGTGCTGAATGAAGGATTTTTACCTCCACCAAGGAAGTAATGTTTTCATCAGGGTCTGTCTGTCTGTTAGCAGGATAACTCAAAAACTAATGGATGGATTTTGAGAAAATTTTCAGGAAAGGTCGGACATGACCTGAGGAGGAATTGATTACATTTTGGAGGTAATCTGGATTACCATCTGGATCCAGGATTTTTTTTAAGGATATGGACATAGTACTTTCTACAATATGTCCACTTGGCGGAGGTCTGCGCCCTCTGAGTGCTTTTCTAGTTGCCTGATTTGTCACTTTTTTCCACATGTTATGATGTGTAACCATGGCAACAAGAGACTTGCTTACAAGAAGGAGCAGCTAATGTAACACGGTAACACTGTAATACACTGTAACACTGTAATAAACTGTAACACACTGTAATACTGTAATACACTGTAACACTGTAACACTGTAATGCTTTAATACACTGTAATACATTGTAATACTGTAATACACTGTAACACACTGTAATACACTGTAATACACTGTAATACACTATAATACTGTAATACACTGTAATACTGTAATACACTGTAACACTGTAATACACTGTAACACACTGTAATACTGTAATACACTGTAACACACTGTAACACTGTAATACACTGTAATAAACTGTAACACACTGTAATACTGTCATAAACTGTAATACTGTAATACACTGTAATACACTGTAACACACTGTAATACTGTAATACACTGTAACACTGTAATACACTGTAATAAACTGTAACACACTGTAATACTGTCATAAACTGTAATACTGTAATACACTGTAACACTGTAACACACTGTAATAAACTGTAACACACTGTAATACTGTCATAAACTGTAATACTGTAATACACTGTAATACACTGTAACACACTGTAATACACTGTAATACACTATAATACTGTAATACACTGTAATACACTGTAATACTGTAATACACCTTAATACACTGTAATACACTATAACACTGTAATACACTGTAACACACTATAATACTGTAATACACTGTAATACTGTAATACACTGTAACACTGTAATACACTGTAATAAACTGTAATAAACTGTAACACATTGTAATACTGTAATACACTATAATACTGTAATACACTGTAATACACTGTAATACACTATAATACTGTAATACACTGTAATACTGTAATACACTGTAACACTGTAATACACTGTAATAAACTGTAATAAACTGTAACACACTGTAATACTGTAATACACTGTAATACTGTAATACACTGTAACACACTGTAACACACTGTAATACTTTAAAACTGTAATACACTGTAATAAACTGTAATGAATTACATCACATTTATGGGTTTGATACTTGGAATGAACAGACATGTCTTCTTCAATGAATCAGGGACAAAAAAAATCATCTAAACATTTGTTAAATTAATTTTTGAACACAACAGGGTTCTAGTATACTTCTGTAGCCAATGAGAGCAGTTGTTTCATCGTCGGATACTTGCAGGCTCGTGAGTGTATGTGATTTTCTACATGATGAAGTACAAGCTGTAGAGTAGCCTGAAAGCATCACAGGTTGTCTTTTGAGCTACTCAGTCTTTGTGATCTTCCATTACAAAGTCCAATAAAAACACATAGTGACTCAGCTTCATTATTAGTGAATTAAAATGCAGACCAGTGACTGAACTCATGCTCTCTTCATTAAATGATTAGACACAACCAGAGAGAATTTCAACCTGAATATCAGCAGGTGTTATTTATGAACGTGTTGACGCATGGTAGGAAGAGCAAATCAGTACACCGACAGACAGACAGATCTAAAGCCAAAGTCACTGGTCACTGAACTAAACCATGAGTTTATAGTTATTTTGTCAACTTGGTTGAATTATAGAATATACAGTCTTCTTCTGCATATCCTGCTGGTTAAGGCTTTACTCCACCAGTCTTCTAAAAGAATGAAATGGTGTCGACTGTTTCCTTCCTGTAAACGCTTGCAGTCAAGTTCCTCTCGGTTTCTGTTTGATCTCATGTAAATCAGCTGTAAATTATTCAGGTTTAGGAAAGCTGAAGTTCAGTTGTTAGTCTGACATTCTTTGAATCAGCTGCTACAGCGAGTCTGTGACACAAATAAACCAACCAGTAAACATTAATCGGATAGAAATCTTTATGCGCAATGTAGAAGAAACAGACAGGGAGGAACAAGTAAACAAGAAGCAATCAGTGAGAAGAAAAAAGACTTTGTGACAAACTGGAGTTGTTCTGCAGGATTTTACTCTTTAAAGAGTCCCTTCCATTAAAAACAGTTTTTCTGAGGTTTCTGTTGAATATTTTAGCTCCACAGGTGTTCTTACCTTCATAGTGGGTGAAAACAGGTCAACAACTTCTCTTTCAGTTTTAATCTCTCAAACTACGCAGGTGGTGATAAAACCCGAGTTCTAACGACCTGTATCTGTTTCATCACAACTCCTTTGTTTGTTAGTATTCATCAGCTCCTGCAGTTGAAACCACGCCTAGCATGCTGCTGGCTAAATGCTGTTAGCATAATGCCTAGCCTGCTGCTGGCTAAATGCTGTTAGCATAAGATGTAGCAAACAGGAAGAGAGTATGTGTGATGTTGCCATGCGCAGCTGGGCAGGAAACAGTATTCTTTGCTCTCATAGGCTAGTTTGTTAGCCAATCAGAGTCCAGCAAATCCGAATAATGAATATGAACAAGCTGCTGCTCGAGGCCTGATGGAAGGAGCCTGAACCACCCGAATTTTAATGCAGACAGATTGAAAGGTCTGTTAATCAGTGTTTCCTGACGTTTTTTAGAAATAAAATGTTTCATATTACTGGTTAATACTTAGGAAATAACCACAAAGTCCTGAAATTTGTATGAAATGGGCTCTTTAAGTGCTCTTGTTTTAGTTCTTTATACCATCAGCACAAATATTCTGTTATTAAAAAATTACTACAAAGTGTTTTGAAATCCTTAAATTGTGGGACACTGCAGTGCAGGGGCGAACTGCCCATCGAGAATAAAGGGAGGAATCCCGGTGGCCTGGCTTCTGAAATGGCCTGCTGGCGACTGGGTCGACAGTCAGGTGGCAATTGATCCTTAAATAAACAATCCGTCATGCAGCTCATTAGACCATCTGCCCCGATGATGCTCACTGAGATGCAGCAGGTAGAGAGTGTAAGAGCACAATCACCCCTTCTATCCCTCCACACCTTTCACTCTACAATGCAGGGAGATGGCCAGGGAAAGAGGAAAGGTGGAGCAGAGTGAGACTGGATCAAACTTTGGTAAAGTTAGGGGGGGGTGAGAACACACAAGTTTTTTTTCTACATGGACTGCAGGATTTGGATTTAACAACAAGGTCTAATTCTTACATACTGTACCTTTAAATTTCATCATGTAATAACTGCTTTGTAGCATTAGTCACAAGTTTAGGTGAACGATGGTGGGACCTATTTTATTTAATCTAGTACTAAACTGGTAAACGTGCAGGCTGAATATTTACCAGTTTAGTAGTATATTGAATAGAATTTCAGTTTATGTGATTTGAGCAGGTTATTACAGGAGAACAAAAATATTTATTTCATAGGGGAAAAAACAGAACAAGCTGTGTGTGGATGCATGTTTGTTTTATTATTTTACACTCTTACATCAACAGACATCCAACCAAACTCACTCTTGGCGTTTTGCAATAATTGGGTGGTGGTGGCCTCGAATGATATCAAAATTCCCGGCCTGAATTATTGTCTCAGTCCACCCCTGCTGTAGTGTAATGTGCCGAATGATGCAAAGCTCTGGACCTCATGTGAACTGTTATGTCATCACTTTCACACACTTGGACACACACACACACAAACACACAAAAGAGAGATGCCCTTGCAAACATTGTAAACACAGTCAAATCCTGCATCTGATTAGAGAAGCTTAGTTCCTTCAGTGACATCATCTATGACACACACACAATATCTCAGTGTTTATGTACTCAGCATGTCCAACAATTTCCAAACCTGCGTGTCATTGTGCTGCTCAGACTCACCTTTCTCTTGACAAACTGAAAGGCAGAACACTTCTTAAAGGAGAAGGTACCCTTCTCTCCCCCTCCTCCTCCATCTCCTCCTCTGTCTCCTCCACAGTTCACAAGCTTCATGGCCGACACCAGAACTCCGCTCGTCTCTGTAGATCCCAGGATGATGAACAAACTGGCAAAAAGAAAAGGAGCAAAACCATAGAGTAACTGAGTTGTTTCAATGCATGAGTGAAAAATATGCTGCTGAGACAAGCGCAGGACTGAAAATGGGCAGGAAAAACAAAAGGAGGAGGCAGGAGGGGGAGACGAGAGGAGGCATATGGACCAAAACGTGAGGGATGGAGGCAGAATACTGCAGTTACAGTAGGATGAAGAGAGCACTGATGTGTGGTGATAGACTCATATCTAGAGAGGGTTAGAGGATGAGAAGGGCAGAAAAAGAAGAAGAGGAGAGGGGGAGGCATCAGCTGCTGTTGTTGTAAGGAGGAAACAGCTTGTTTACAAGAATCTCACAACACTTTTAAAGCATCTCTAAACTGTCAGGTG
>SSNP01000008.1:137949-152397 GCA_006937955.1 Pachypanchax playfairii | reverse complement strand
CACTTTCGGCAGGAAAGTGTCAGTCTAATGGTGTATGTACAGAACACAACGCACCTGACTTCATATACCTTAATGCTGTTGGTTCCTCTGATCTCACTGCAGCCTTTTGATTTTGGTAGTTTGAAGAATCCTCCAGAACCTTGCTCCAAATGAGATTCGCCAAGTCCTCTTCTTAGTTATTGGTGCTTTGAACACAGATTCAATTCCAAAACCACGACCGGGAGAAGAGAGTCTTTCACGAGGCTGTTGTCCAGCGGGAGCATGTCACTGTGATGAAAGTGTGTGCGTGAGTGTTCCCAGTGGTGCAACAGATGCGAACGAGTCAGGAAGTGGGTGTGGAGATGCATGATGCGGAGTGGATGATGTGTGGTTGCTACTTTATCAATGAAAAGCTCTGTTGTGGGTAGCTGCTACCTCCCCTTCTCTCTATCCTTTTTCTTGTCTCTCTCTCTCTCTCCATCCAGTTTCCTCACTGCTCCTCATCTCCACCTTCCCCTCCCCTTTTCTTCTGCTCACTCATTCTTCTTCTGCTGCAGTTGAAAGTATAGCCCCTCCCCTTTTCCCTGACTCACCAAATCCCGCTCATGTTTACCTTGTGCTGGCTGAAACTGTCCCAGTGAGGACCGAAGAGGACGCTGACATCTTAACAGTCCACAAAGGCTTGATTCTGACCCAAATTAACAAGATTTGTTTCAATCAGACTGGAACAGTTTAATATTCTGGTCTAAGCAGTATTTTACCCCCTTTTTCTTATGAATTTTCGTACTTGTTGTGCTAGCTGGATATGCTGCCTACAATAACTAATAAAAATATACAATAATAAGGAAAGACTGTCCTAAGCCATCTATTACATTTTGCAGATCTTACATATGTTCATAAATTCTCATGATGGAAGATGCTACATTTGTTTAATTTATAAGACAGAACAAATTCATTCTTAACCTTATTAAACTAGCACATTGAGTCCATCTTACTACTTCATTTCCTTACTGAGATGCAGCTTTCTTGTCATTGTGCCATGGCATCATGTTGTAAATGCTTTGATGAGCTTCATGATGATGAGGAAGGCAGATGATGATGATGATTTACGTGACTGTCACTGGACTTTGCTAAAAACTAATCACAATCACCAGTGGAACTGGGCTACCCCCAGGGTCTGGATGGGTCGGGGGTGTCTGGTCCTGGATCGGTTGTTGGGGGACTGTGGCTTGCACTGCACTGGGCTCTGTTGATCTCTGCCTGCTGTGGTGGCTGTGTCCTTGTTGGTGTGGCTGGGAGTGGCGTTGGAGACCTGGGGATCCTGTGCTTGCTCCCTGGTCCCGATCTGGTTGGTGGGAGCTGGGGCGGGGGTCCAATGGGGGACCAGTCAGGGACCTGGCCCCTCAATGGCGTGTCGGACCCCTGTTGCTCTCAGCACCCAGGCAGTAACGCCGAGCTCACACTGCCTACGGTCCGGCTTCAGTGCGGTTTTTCCGCAAGCTACCACTCACATCTGCTCCAGATAGGGAGTGCGGCCAGCTCCGGTGCTGGGTGCGGAAACGGCACTCGCAAGCACAGAAGTTCACGTGGGTTATCGTTTTGTCGGGACTTCACACGAGAACACGTCCATTATTTAGCAAATGTGTGAAAATGTGTTGTGCTGCAGGCTTTCGGGACCCTGTGTCACCGGGTGTGATGTAATGTTTACATTTCCTATTAGCGCGTGTGCTGTTTAAAAAGAAGAGTCAAGTTACAATTGTTTGTACACTCGTTTATTTTGAAAAAACACCGGATATTCAAGCCACACTTCCTGTATAGTTCGTCAGATTTCATCAAACTGACGCGGATCCTCTCCGGCGTCCGGAAAAAATAGAACCTTGCGGATTCTTTCCGTAGTGCCGTACGGCCCCCGTACGACCCGCACCGCGCGGAGCTACTCTAACGGAATACCTGCGGGGGCCGCACCGGACTGGATCTGGATGCAGTGTGAGCCCGGGTTAACACACAGCACTAGAGGTCTAGAGGCCTCTCTGGGGGACTCCGCCATGCACCCTCCCCCTTAGTATTTGCCGGGGGGGCGCTGGGGGGGTGGGTGTGGATCTGTGTCGGTTGGGGGGCGGGCCGGGCTCTCCGGTAATGGCAGGTGCCCAACTGGGGGGGGACTGGGCCCTGGGCGGGAGCCGCTGGGCTTCCGCCTAGCAAACAAATCTTTGTGTATAATTGAGTAATTTAGAATCCAAACTTTTAGAGTGATATACAGTATTTTTATGAGTATGAACAATCTTGATAAATATATTTGGTCTGTTTTGTTTTTGTACTAATTTTGGTCTGTTTTTGTTGTCTCTTTGTTGTCTCCCCCCAACACCCCCCCACCCCTTCTGCTTAATGTTGTCATTTGTGCCATAGAAATAAAGCGCACCATACAACAGAAAAAAAAACCTCATCACAATGAGGAAGAAATAGTGCAGACAACATGCTGACAAGGATCTTGAGGGACTAGATGCCACTCGGCTTCTTGTGTGTCAGCTTATGGCTCCGTAAACAGTAAAGGGGCATGTGGTTTACATGGACAGTTACTACACAATGATGGATCATGGACTCTATTGAGATCCGGAAGTGAGCCAGCAACACCATCAACCGGCATGAGGGGGTGTACACCCTTTCACACATCTGGGACGCTATCCTCCAACGACGATGCGGGAGAGACAAGGCTGGTCTGGGGGTGCGGTTTGACAGCGCTCCCAGGCCAGTCAGCTGACAAGTGACAGCAACAACACGTCAGATGACGCTCTGAGGAAGACTGCAATGGGCAGTCGAAACTGTCAGCAAAGAAAGAAATGGTATGAAAAACATCTCCTTTTGTATAAAAATCAAAAAAGTTGTCTTACAAAAGAAACGAAAAGGTCAGAAATGTCTCTAGGAAAAAAAGTTGCTAAGGAGGTCTGAAAAATCGTTAGAAATAGTGACAAAGTTGCTAAGTTGGCAACAGTGGTAAGGAGAACTTCCACTTCAGATAGACTCCACCCACTTACTCGTGCTGTGGCTGCTTAACCAATCAGATGCCACCATGGGTGAAACAATGCTGGAGATGGAAATGGCAGGAGAGAGATTCGTGGCTGCATTCAAGCTGACATAACCCAGTTTTAAATGAAATCCTTGATATCGGCCCGTCAGATTTATAAATTCTATTTGTAATAATTCTAAATATTGATGCATATAATCGGTCGATCACTACCATGCAGTCCTTTGTGTAGGACAATATCACACATCTTCTGGAGGGTCAAACAAGAGAAAAGGAAGACCTTAACTTCAGGGGGGAGAAATCCCACAAAGACTGATGGAGCTCCACTGGTTTGAAAACCAGGTCGGACCGGACCCGCCCTAAAGGAGGCAGTCTAATAAAGTCCAAATGCAGCCAGTGTAGTGGACCTGCTTCTAGAGGTTACACACTAACACTGTGTCACCTGGACAGGTAGGACAAATGGAAACTGGATTGTGAATATACTTCTGTTAAGAAATAAAAATGTACTGACATTGTTTTTGTTTTTACACAAACAAAATGACAAAAGCCCAAAATAAGATCAATTAACATAACTACTTTAGTCCATGTTGTGAGAATTAATCTGGAAACTTTTTGTTCTATTAATTTAGACATTTCAATGAGTTTTTGGTTATTTACTGATTTTTGATTTCTTATGGGATGATCTTGGCAAAAAACATCAAATAACCTGCAGCCTGAGAGTGACGTGTTCTCAGAACATATGGAGCTATAAGATATTTAATATAAGATGAGTTTGGTTGGTACTTGTGAAATGACAGACGTCACCACAGACAACTGTTTCAATCAGGTGTCACCACTACGTCCCTTTCAGAACAAGGTGAATCCAACTCTGTAAGTTAAAAGCTCAGCTGCCTAATCTATGACATTATTCAATAATATGGATAGACATAACACAATCAGTGTGGCTGTTAATCAATTGATCCAAACCAAACTAATTAAAAAGTCACTGGGGAGCAGCTACTCCTCTTTATCTCATACAGAAGAATCAAACACTGATGTTGGATTCATGTAATCAGCCAGATTGTTTTGTTTGTGAGTGTCTTATTGTGGTCCATATTTTAATGTTATTATTAAAGCTACAGTATGTGAGAATTAGACCTTGTTGTCAAATTCAAATCCTGCAGTTAATGTGGAAAGAAACATCTGTTCTCAACCTCTCACCCCCTCCCCTTCCTGATTTTTCTGTTGGGTTGCCAGTTCTGATGTTGATTGTTGTTTTGTTTTCTTGTATTTGCTGAATTTTTGGGAATGTCTGAAGGTCTATTTGTTCAGCGTAGAGTTTTCCTAAGTGTGTTTGAACGCCCCATCACGTGCAGCTCGCTCAGTTGGAAGGATGTGGTGGTTTCTTACTTTTTGCTGCTGCTCGTTGTTGAATTCCAGCTGCTTGTGTTGAAGACTTGGCAGCCTTGCAGACTCACATGTGATTCGTTATAGAACCAGGAAGTCTGGACGTGTAAATAATGATTCTGGTCTGGACCAGAAACTAGAGACCACCCAGCTGACTGAGATCCAGATCTGTTACTATGTAACTTTAGTTTCAACATCGGTGGGACGTTTAACTGTTGTGTGAGTTTTTACCTGTAAAATTCTTACATACTGTATCTTTAAGAAATTTGAGATAGAGCCAATAACTTCACCTGTTTTTAGCGTGTTAGAAGCTGGTCAGTGAGGCAGATGTGAGACTTCTCTATTTCAAATACTGGCCGGTGTTTCAGAGCCTCACAGACGGGGAGCTTTGGAATTTTCCTTGACCTTCTAATTTTTCATAAGTCTGACCAAGTTGTCATTTTGCCAATAAAATAAACAAACCTTTCTTATGGTGCCATCACAGTGAAAAGGTTTGTCATAAATAGTTATTTCTCTGTGGCATATGCTGCTGCTGGTGAGGACCCTCAGGCGTCCTGGTCACTGGAATCCTAACTGGTACCTCTTTTTAGATTCTTCCAGTCATCTTACTTCTCAACCAATGAACTTTACATTTTCTCAGCAGAGAAAGAAAATATCCTGAAGAGTCAAAAAAGAAAGTAAAGTCCATATTGTCTACTGAGGCATGATCCCGTGGAATGTCTTTAGAGGAATATGGACATGTAAACATAGCTGGAAGATTTCTGTTGAACCAATGGAAAAGCTTTTAAATACTCCTCATTAAATTGATTTAATAACATGAACAAATAGGAAAGTCTGCTTTGGTTTTGGTATTAAAGAACCACTGAATCCACTTGGGAAGTTTAATAGAAGCCTGATTTGCTGAAATGTCTCCTTAACGAGCTATAGAGGCTCCAGGCTGCTATCACACTGTCAGACTGCAGAAAAGTCTTATATAATCACAACCGCTTCTCTCAACACTGCATAACACATAAATAATTCTGGGATTTCCCTACAGATTTTTTTATGCTCATGTGTGACAAAGTGCAGCTTTTGATTAATTAATGGTTAGATTCTTGCAGGAAGTTGCTAAAATAATCTTGCACAAAAAATAATGGTTTGTCTTTAAATTTATACCACAGTTATAAAGTATCTCAAATAATTAGAATCTTTCTAAAAAGCATGATATAAAAGACAGCGACATCTTACACAGTATGTGCACTATAAAGGGGTTTTACCTCTTTCTTCCCCCTTTTCCTTGTTTTTTTCCTCTGAGTTGCTTCTGTTGCATAAATCACAGCTGATCGCCACCTCCCCCTTAGTTCTGCTCATCTGTTGAGATCAGCTCCATCTCTCTGAGGCAGAATCTTTTCTGGGCACAAACAGACTGACCGCTGACATGCGGGAATGAGCTCATCAATGGGAAGGATGCCCACCTCATGTGACCCTTACTGCATGCACTCTGTTCTGTACTCACTCTCTTTTTTTCACTGTCTTCCACATTAAAGACTTTGAGCCTTTTTCATGAATTAACCATGTTGCTGCTCTGCAGGACTGAGAATCTGCATGAGGGAGAAGTTGCCTCCCAAACTGAGAATAGTAACTCTGCTTCATGCATATTCACCAGAAAACATTCTGCAGGAAACCTGTTGTAAAAACAGCCCATAATTTGGAATGGGAGCATGTAGTTTAAAGGTGTTTGCTTGTTAGAAGCAGCAAAAAACTCTCAGCATTTGATTAAAAAAAACTCCCAAAACAATAACATAGCAGACTGAAGATGAATGTAGAAGAATTCAGGTGAAAAGATTAATCAGATCATTGGAGTAATAAACAAGACAGTAAATTCTATCCTGTGTGTGCAGGTGTGTGTGTGTGTGTGTGCATGTGTGTGCGCGTGTGTGTGCGTGTGTGTGTGTGTGTGTGTGTGTGTGTGTGTGTGTGTGTGCAGTTCCCTGTCAATCTTTGTCGGATGACTCACTGAAAAGGTCACAAGATATCTGAAGACAGACAGGTGGATGATTATTGTTATTATATCATTATTAAGATATAGTATTGAGGAAAAACTATTGTTATAATTAATTTCAGCTTTTTGCCCTTAAAATGTGAAAAGCATGTGACCAGTTGCCACTCAACATTCTCAGTTTAAAGAGACCAATAAGAATGGAATGTTTCCTTATACTTGTTGTTGGTATGCATTTGAATTTTGTGATTGGCTGAAAGTGGTTCATGCATACGTCAGCATCGTCTCTAAGACACGCCTCCTGGAGTATAAAACCATCTCTCATACAGATACACTTGCACCCGCCCGCCCGTTGTCTCCAGTTTCTCACCAAAGAGCTGCACAGAGAGATTTAGAGCAACTGGCTGAAAACTACGACAAACAGAATAACTAATATCATTAAAATCTGGACAAAGACTTTATTTTACTGCAGTGATTGTGTGGATGTGATTTGTGCACGTTATATTTTTATTCAGACATTTACTCAGACCCCTCTTAGCAACATGGCAGTAGCTTTAGCATTGTGGCTAACAACAATCAATCAGTAAACTACTCTGAAAACTACGACATAGAGAATAACTAATATCATTAAAAGAATAATTAAACCGGGGCAAAGACTTCACTGCAGTGGTTGTGATTGTGTGGATGTGATTTTCGCACGTTATATTTTCATCATGGTCGGGTTGCAAGTCTACAACACGGCAGAGTCAGAGAAGTGCTACACGTCAATCACAGCTTAGGCACGCCTCTTAAAGTGACATCTACTTCGGCATTTTTCAAAAAAAGCAGTTAGAAGGCAGGAAGATAATTTAGAGGGGGTGAGTCTTCTTAAAGAGGCCATTTCACACACATTTCATGACTTTGTGGTTATTTCTTGAGTATGAATCTGTAATATGAGTCATTTTATATCTAAACAACGTTAGGAAAACTGATTAATAGACCGTTCAATATGTCTGCGTCAAAATTTGGCTGGTTCTGTCAGGCTTCGGCAGCAACTCGTTAATATTCATTATGCGAATTTGCTGGACTCTCTACTGTTTCCTGCCATGGCAACAGAACACGTAGTCTCTCCCGGTTTTATACATCTTATGGTAACAGCTTTTAGCCAGCAGCATGCTAGGCGTGGTTTCAACTGCAGGAGCTGATGAATACTAAAGAGCAAAGGAGCTGTGACGAAACAAATACAGGCCGTTCAAACTCGGGAAAACTTGTTTTTTTTTTCACCACCTGCGTAATTTGAGAGATAAAAACTGAAAGAGAAGTTGTTGACCTGTTTTCACACCCACTATGAAGGTAAGAACACCTGTGGAGCTAAAATATTCAACAGAATACCAATACCAGTTTATTTGTAGAGCACATTTTATAGGGAATACACCGTCCAAAGTGTTGTACATTGAGTACAAAATAGATAATAATTAAAAACAATTAAGAAATAAAACAATAAAAACAGTAGAAGCAATAAAAACAATAACATCAGAATAGAATATAAAAGTTTAAGAGGTATTAAAAGCTAGTGAATAGAAATGCGTCTTTAACCGACATTTGAACACTGTAACAGAAGGGGCGAGTCTGACATCCAGGGGGAGTTGGTTCCACAACTTAGGTGCACAAACAGAAAAAGCTCGTTCCCCTCATGCTCCTACACGACCTCGAGGGACACACAAAAGACGTTGGTCAGACGAGCGGAGGGAGCGAGCCGGGACATACCAACTAAGCAACTGGGAAAGGTAGGGTGGGGCAAGATAATTAAGTGCCTTAAATGTAAACAGTAAAATTTTAAATTTAATCCGATATCAGACTGGAAGCCAGCGTAAGCAGGCGAAGACTAGGGAGATATGTTCACGGCGTCCGGTTCCAGTAATGAACCGGGCAGCAGCATTCTGAGTCACCTAAAGGCGGGCTAAGGACATTGAGGCAGCACCATAAAGTATGGAATTAGCATAGTCCAGTTGAGAGGTGACAGAAGCATGAACCACCGTTTCAAGGTCTCACATAGACGACGAAGTTGATAAAAACAGGATTTCGCAACCTGATTTATATGTTTATGTCCATGCATAGTTTAGGATCCATTGTCACACCAAGATTGACAATTGATGGTTTCAACAAGGCAGATAGGTCAGGAGGTAAAATCAGCTTTTTAGCAGCAGAACCATGAGGGGTAAACGGAGCCAGCTCAGTCTTTAATTCATTCAGGTGGAGGAAATTCGCAGCTCTGACAGACTGACAGACTCCTGGCTGTCAGACCTCTGGCCTTCATCAGACTCCGGGGTATCAGACCTCTGGCCTTCATCAGACTCCTGTGTGTCAGACCTCTGGCCTTCATCAGACTCCTGTGTGTCAGACCTCTGGCCTTCATCAGACTCCGGTGTGTCAGTCCTCTGGCCTTCATCAGACTCCGGGGTATCAGTCCTCTGGCCTTCATCAGACTCCTGTGTGTCAGACCTCTGGCCTTCATCAGACTCCGGGGTATCAGTCCTCTGGCCTTCATTCGTCTGGCTGCAGCTAGTTGGGAGTCTTTGTGAGGTCTTCGGGAGTTAGGAGTCCTCTTGACTTCTTTTAAGGACTCCCAGACTTAGGAGCTACTTTTAGGCCTAAAAGTGGTTGTGAATTACTTTTATCTTAAGAAACTAGGAGTCCTAAATTTAGGAGTGACACGCCCACATTTTTTAGGAGTTACTCCTAAATTCACCAGTTAGGACCTACTTTTAGCCCTAAGATTCTTTGTGAATACGGCCCCAGAATTCAGAGGCCAAACTGATACCGGAACGCACACACGCACACAACCGTCGGACCAGACCAAGCGCTGTGCGTCGGTGCACAGCGGGTGTAAATTGTCAAGCAGGGCTAGAGAAAGTGATGATAAGCCCAGAAGAAGTAAGTTATACTGCTTTTTTGGCATTTTGATGCTGCTGTTATTTATCCCAACTGGCGTCGTTAACCGTCATTCCTAGCAAACAGTTACCGGAACACACCCTTTCAAAATAAGACAGTTCCCGGATCTTATTCGGACAGGATCCGGCTCAAATTAAGCCCTGACCTAACACAAATAAGACTGATATGATTCTGACATGTCTGATTTCATTCTGACCCACCCCCCACCCCCACTGCTAAATGCCACAACTGAAAACAATATACACCATGATCAATGGATGGCGTCCCCTTTTTCTGCTAGAGTTTCAGTTTGTCTTTCATTGTCTGACTTCCTGCACAAGCGGTCAGCTGCTTCCTATCTGGCGCCACACTAACGGTGGCCAGCCACTGTCCATGAAGTCATGAAACAAAGTCAAGGACAGGGAGAATTGTAATAAGAATGATGATAGAGAGTGACAGGACATTCTTGTGTTTAACATTAAATGATTGGAGGAAAATTGCATTGCCTTTTAGATTCATTACTGAATGAGTCATCAGATGTGTTGATCTTAACTTGAACTGAATGATATCACTATTTATGAATTATCTACTCAACTTACTGACCAGTCATCTCATGAAAAATGAAGCAGAACCCAAGTAAAACTCAATCGTATTTTACTGTGTGAAAGTAACGTTTTAGGAATAGTTTCAGCTGCAAGGCAAGAATTCTTTGTTTCATCATCAATGTCTCTGGCATTTTTAGAGCGTGAGGAGAACTAGTTCAAAGTGAAATTCTAATAGAGTCAGAGAATAGACACTGAGAGGCAGATGAAATACAGGGGAGTGAGCTGGAGGGGGTGGGTAGATGTGAGAAAACTGTTGAATATAAAGAGGAGAAAGAGATGAAGGGAGAAAAGAGAACAGGACGTTTGACAGCAGTGATAGCTTTCTTTCATGAAGAGCATTGGATGTGAGTCTAGGTCCCTTGGGACTGTGGCCTGGTTTGTCTTTTCTCAACACACATACTCAAACAAGTTGACAAGAAAAAGTTGTGCTGAAGTTAAATCAGTGTTCCCGAGGTATAAATGTACCTGAGTTCTGTGGCTACATTCTGTGTCGTTTGGTGCTGGTCTGCTTGGGGCTGCTGTGCTCGCTGTGCTCTGGTTCCCATGGGACCAGGTTGACGGTTGTTGTACTGTACCTTTTTCATGTAATCATTCCACATGATAAATCTACATGAACAGAAACATACACTGCTTGGTCCCCAAAAAAGTTGCCACCTGGTTTTAAAGGTTCTGTATTCTGCTATTTCACAGCTTTCAACATCTCGGACAGACACATATATGATAAAATCTTACATTTGGTGTTATATCGTCTTCATTTTTTCTGAAAAATAACTTATATTTGCAAGTTATTCTCCAACCAGGAAGTAAAACACTCGGTTTACCTAAAATCCCGTCTCTCCTCAGGGTGTGAGTGCTGCCCCTCGAGCTGCCTGAATAAAATCGTAAATAAATTCCTGTAACTCTCACAGCTAAATGAACATTTTTATAGAGGACCAAAACTGACATAATTAAAAATAAAAGCAGAAATATATATTTGTTTTTCCTTTTCCTTATTACATGCATTTTTTGTAAAACAATATATACAGAGTACAGACCAAAGGTTTGGACTCATTCAAAGAGAATGAGAAGGTGTGTCCAAACCCTAAAACCCTAACCCTTCATATTACAGGTTAATACTTCAGAAATAACCACAAAATAATGAAATGTGTGTGAAATGACCTCTTTAAATAGGAAATGGTTTCCCTACAGTGACTTTAATAAAGACCTGAATATAGTGAAAATAAACAATGACTGTTGTTAATACAGGTAAAAAAAATGAAAACACAGATCACCAACTTAAACTCACAAAACAAAAACCATGTTATAAATGTGTAACAGGTTGTGTAATGATGTGCAATTATGAATTTCAGAATTTGCATTTGGGACACTCATCTTCCAAAAGCAGTGTACAGAGACATAATTTCCCCCACGGTGCCTGTGTGTCTATCTGGGTTGTATGATCCGGGGTGGGGTAAACAGGGATGAAGTGTACAGAAGGACACTGGAATAGTTCAGACAATAGTGCTTGACTGCCTTTGCTATTTTCAGACACTTCCTCAACACATAGTTTAGCCTCAGAGTTTGCCAAGCTGCCCCTCCTTGGTTGTCCTCCACCTTTCTGCCTTTGTGCTGGCTGCAGTCTAATTGAAATGAGAAAGGGAGTCGCACAGGCTGCACAGCTTCTTCAGAACTGGACTTCATGTAGAAAAGTGTACTTCTCTGTAAGTGAGCCCTCAGCTCAGGAAGTGTGTCTTTTTGATGAATGGAAACAGCCTTCTACCATGGAAACAGCAGTCTGACCGGGTGTCCTGAGGGTCAGGCACACTCAAACACATGCTATCTATGAAGGCATCAAAGATGAAAAGGGTTAAAATTTCAAGAATAAGTTTAGTAGAACAGATGCACAGATCTCAAGTTTAACACAAATTCTCTCTGACTCAATGTTGACACCATAATCAATGCAGCTCATTGAAAAGATACAGGAAGCCCAAGCGTCTGACTGTCTGCGGTGACCTGCTGTTCTCTTTCTTTTCTTTTGATCTCTCCTTGTTTATTTCCCACCTATTTCGGCTACATTTGCTAGTTCAGGATTTTAGGGTCTTTCTGCACAACAATTCTGCAGATACAACTTGTTCCAACTGAAACTGTGAACTACCATTAGACAACTCACTAATATTATTTTTATTCTCCATTTGCAGATGGATTTAAAATAATTGTGTGATGCAGATAGACAGTTAAGCATCTTTGCTTTCTCACAGCTTTTAACACAGTCACATGTTCAGTCACTTGCTTAAAGAGTCCCTTCCATTAAAAACGTTTTCTGAGGTTTCTGTTGAATATTTTAGCTCCACAGGTGTTCTTACCTTCATAGTGGGTGTGAAAACAGGTCAACAACTTCTCTTTCAGTTTTAATCTCTCAAACTACGCAGGTGGTGATAAAACCCGAGTTCTCCCGAGTTCTAACGGCCTGTATCTGTTTCATCACAACTCCTTTGTTTGTTAGAATTCATCAGCTCCTGCAGTTGAAACCACGCCTAGCATGCTGCTGGCTAAAAGCTGTAGCATAACGTAGCAAACAGAAAGACACGACGTCTGACTTTGCCATGCACAGCGAAGCAGGAAACAGTATTCTTTGCTCTCATAGGCTAGTTTGTTAGCCAATCAGAGTTCAGCAAATTTGAACAATGAATATGAACAAGCTGCTGACGAAGCCTGATGGAAGGAGCCGGAACTACCCGAATTTTAACGCAGACACATTGAAAGGTCTGTTAATAAGTGTTTCCTGACACTTTTTAGATATAAAATGTTTCATATTACTTGTTAATACTTAAAGGAACTTAAGGCAGCTTTACAAAATCTGACTCAGTGCTGCCGCGACAGGCACTGTGGCTAACTGCAGCCACCAGCCAAGCCGGCACGGGAGCGCGCACAGACACTTTACAGACTGTTCGTCTTCACAGCACTGCACCGGGGAGGCTAACATACTTCACGTCAGGTCTCTCCACTCTGTTATTTGATTTGATCTCATCATTTTCATACTGTATCAGGCTCTAAACACGACCTATAATGTTTTCTCACCTGGTCACAAGGAAATGAGCCATGTCAGCATCCGTTTTCACTCCCAAATGCAGCTGAAGTTCCCTCGGCACATGTGCAGAAGGAATCGGTTGCACATCTCAACAGGTAGCATACAGTGGGGCAAAAAAGTATTTAGTCAGCCACCAATTGTGTAAGTTCTCCCACTTAAAAAGATCAGAGAGGCCTGTAATTTTCATCATAGGTATACCTCAACTATGAGAGACAAAATGAGGAAAAAAAATCCAGAAAATCACATTGTCTGATTTTTAAATAATTTATTTGCAAATTATGGTGGAAAATAAGTATTTGGTCACCTACAAACAAGTAAGATTTCTGGCTTTCACAGACCTGTAACTTCTTTAAGAGGCTCCTCGGTCCTCCACTCGTTACCTGTATTAATGGCACCTGTGTGAACTCGTTATCAGTATAAAAGACACCTGTCCACAACCTCAAACAGTCACGCTCCAAACTCCACTATGGCCAAGACCAAAGAGCTGTCAAAGGACACCAGAAACAAAATTGTAGACCTTCACCAGGCTGGGAAGACTGAATCTGCAATAGGTAAGCAGCTTGGTGTGAAGAAATCAACTGTGGGAGCAATTATTAGAAAATGGAAGACATACAAGACCACTGATAATCTCCCTCGATCTGGGGCTCCACGCAAGATCTCACCCCGTGGGGTCAAAATGATCACAAGAACGGTGAGCAAAAATCCCAGAACCACACGGAGGGACCTAGTGAATGACCTGCAGAGAGCTGGGACCAAAGTAACAAAGGCTACCATCAGTAACACACTACGCCGCCAGGGACTCAAATCCTGCAGTGCCAGACGTGTCCCCCTGCTGAAGCCAGGACACGTCCAGGCCCGTCTGCGGTTTGCTAGAGAGCATTTGGATGATCCAGAAGAGGATTGGGAGAACATCATATGGTCAGATGAAACCAAAATAGAACTTTTTGGTAGAAACTCAACTTGTCGTGTTTGGAGGGGAAAGAATGCTGAGTTGGATCCAAAGAACACCATACCTACTGTAAAGCATGGGGGTGGAAACATCATGCTTTGGGGCTGTTTTTCTGCAAGGGGACCAGGACGACTGATCCGTGTAAAGGAAAGAATGAATGGGGCCATGTATCGTAAGATTTTGAGTGAAAACCTCCTTCCATCAGCAAGGGCATTGAAAATGAGACGTGGCTGGGTCTTTCAGCATGACAATGATCCCAAACACACCGCCCGGGCAACGAAGGAGTGGCTTCGTAAGAAGCATTTCAAGGTCCTGGAGTGGCCTAGCCAGTCTCCAGATCTCAACCCCATAGAAAATCTCTGGAGGGAGTTGAAAGTCCGTGTTGCCCAGCGTCAGCCCCAAAACATCACTGCTCTAGAGGAGATCTGCATGGAGGAATGGGTCAAAATACCAGCAACAGTGTGTGAAAACCTTGTGAAGACTTACAGAAAACGTTTGACCTCTGTCATTGCCAACAAAGGCTATATAACAAAGTATTGAGATTAACTTTTG